>CAJQUW010011191.1:0-73558 GCA_907163375.1 Prostheceraeus crozeri
CAAAAATTCGAGACAATGGTAAGAGCAATAATCTGGCGCAGGTGACGCAAGAAAACCCAAACACCAACAGACATCCCAAATACACTTCCCCCAACAACCACCAGAACATACCAAACACATCCCTTAACAACATAAAAATTCTCCCCCTAAGAACAAACCTCTACTAAACAGTACCTACACACATACCACCACAAAACTAAATCAAAATCAAATAATCATACCAAATTCTAACAAACACACCACACCTCTTTACATGAGCACTCATGTGAGCGGGAATTAGCGACAGCAACCCACACACCCCCCAACATTAAAAATACAATCTGCCTACACGCCCTACTCTAAAATACCAAACACCACCCAAAACACAACAACCAGCACATTTACACCACCATACCAAAATAATTGCGCATACAACCTAAAAGACCTATAACACACCAAACACACCCCACCAATCAAAACCAAACAATTACCGTCCACCTTCGACACCAAACAAACACCATAATTTCCATAATCTTCTACAAAGTTGACTTAATGCTTTCAGTCGCACCAAAAAAGCTTTGTCTGCTGCGTGGCCTTACCCTCTTAATCTAATCTTAGAGCCGTATCGTTTAATGTAAGATTCAAACAATTAGAAATCCTACACAATTTGAACCCATATCTTTCGTGATCTTCTCTTAGGACCACCAAACCAATTATAGATAAGCACAATAACCAAACCCACCAAACCCCCCGCGAACAATCAAATACACGCAAAAACCCACACCCCAACCCCACACACAAGACTGCTAGAGACAGCCCCACCACCAAAGAACCAGACGACCAACCGACCCCCAAACCAACTAAACGACCCACAGCGACGACTCCAAAAAAACCAACCACCCCACCTTGAAACGAAAAAACCCACACACCTCCCTACCACCCTAACATTACCCCTCCAACCACCACCATATAAAATTCACAACCAGATTCCAACAGATCAAAACATTAAAACACAAGATTGCAACACACAAAACCCGCCACTGTGAACCATCACCGAACAACCACATACACTACACCCAAGCCAACAATGACCACACACCCCACCCCGAAACAAAACTCCAATAACTCACTTACCACATAACCACACACCATAAAATACACATGAGAATAACACATCCAAAACCCAAAACCCATATCACAAATCTGTCACACAAATATCAACAACATAGCCTCCTTCATACAACAACTACAAAAAAATAAATAACTCAACATCAAAACCACCCATACCACCAAACAAAAAAAAACCCCAGCAAGACAAAAAAACCAAAGTCCCACAAACCCCGACCTCACACATCCAAGACACAACCCAACCCACCACCACCCAACCCACACACCATCTAATGCATACCCTCAAAAACAAATCCACCATACGCACTCGCACCGTATCAAAAAATTCTCCCGCGGCCCCCCCCTCACCATACAAACCCCCACCATTTACTACAACCATCTACCCTTACCCCAACTCAACAAGTCACTTTCTCACCACCACACCCACCAACACCACAAACCCCATACAAAGCGCCAGGCACCCTACCCCCCTACGCCAACCAACAGAGTTTGCTGCACCGCCCGTGCGCCCTGCCGGTCCTCACACACACACACATATCACCCCTCCCGTCCCCTACACCCCACCCACCCACCAACCCCACCCCCCCCCCCCCCCCCCCTCCCCCCCGCCCCAACCCCACACCCCCCGCCCATTCCGCCATACGACCACTCCACTAACCACCCGCCGCCCCGGCGACCCGCCCCACGACATACCACCCCCCCACCACAGCGACCTATCCAACCCCCCGCTCCAACAGACTTAACTACCCAACACCCCTAACACCACACTCCACAAACAACACAAACACACAACACAACCCCACCCCAACCCCCAAACCCACCCAAACAAAAATCCGAACAACCGGACACACAACAACCACGCCACCCCCCCAACCCACCACACCACCCACCCACCCCCAAACAACCCACCCCCCCCCAACCCCACCCCCACACCACCCACCCAAAACACCCCCCAAACCACCCACAACCCCCCCCCCCACCACCACCCCCACCACACACCCACCCCACCCCCCCACACACACCCACCCCACACCCCCACCCACCCACACACCAAACCCCACTCACAAACCACAAAAAACAACAACAACAAAACCACCTAAACAACAAACCCACACACAAAAAACACCACCCACACCCAAACCCCACCCAACAACCAACCACTACCACAATCTACACCACCAACCCCCAACCCCAACCCCACCACCCCACCCCCCCCCCCAACCCCCACCCCACAACCCCCCACACCCCCCCCCACAACCACCACACCCCACCCACCACCCCACACCAACCCACCCACCCCACAACCCACCCCACCCCCCCCCCCCCCCCAAAAAAAAAACACACACACAAACACACCCACAAACCCCAAACACCAAACCCCCCCACCAAACCACCCCAAAACACCCCAAACTAAACCAACCACACCACCTAACCAACACCAACCAACCAAACCCACAACAACACAACCCCCAAACAACAAAACAAAACCAACACACCCCCCAAAAACCACCAACCAAAAACACCCAACCCAAACCCAACCCAAAAAAAAAACCAAACCCCAACTCACCACCCAACACCCACCACCCCCAAACCCAAAACACACAACCACCAACACCACCCCCAACCACACACAAACAACCAACACACCACCCCACCACCACAACCCCCAACAAAAACCCCACCCCCCCAACCCACACAAACCACAACACACAACCCAACCAAAAAAAACAACCAAACAACACCAAACCCCCCCCCACCCAACCAAAACACACACACACCCACCAACACACACAACAACAACCCAACACACCAACAACCACCCCACCCCCCCCAACAAACCCACACAAACCACACAACACACCCCCACCCCCCCCACCAACCCCCCCCCCCCCCCCCACCCCCAACCCCACCCACACACCCCCCCCCCCCCCCCCCCCACCCCCCCCACACCCCCACCCCCCCCCCCCCACCCCCAAACCAAAACCAACACACCACCCCACCCCCCCCCCCACCCCCCACACACACCACCCAAACACCCCACCACCCCCAAAACACCCCCCGACCAAGCAAACCAACATCAAAAATCCACCAGTTATCTACACCCCCAACCCCCATACACCCCGCCCCCGACCCATCAACCTGCACAAACACACACTCACCCCCCCCCACCCTATCGAGAACCCCCAAACCCCACTCATGCTCACATAATCCTGCCCCAAACTCCGTGGGCAGGACTGGAACCATACACCTCCCAGCCCAACGTCAAATCCTTCCCTCCCACACAGTCAGAGCAACCCCCACCCCAAACCCCTCCCACCTACCCAACCACCCCACCGCTGCCACCCCCACCCCCCCCACCATAGGACCACAGTCATGCGTAATGGAGAATGTGAAAAGAGGGCAAGGGGGGAGCAGTTGACCCAAAACGTACGACGACCGTTTGGGGGGTCTGTATAAGCAGTAGCGACAACCACTAAACCTCACCTCTCCTCCTAACTAATACCTTCCTCAACGCACCCCACGGACCACACGCCTATCCCCGACAAACGCCCTCTAATACAAACGCCCCACACGCCACGACACTATCAAAGTACCACACCACAAACAACATCAAGGTAATAACTCGAATAAACACCATACCACAAACCAAGATTCTTAAAAAAAAAAACAAAAAACAAAAAAAAAAAAAAAAAAAAAAACAAAAAAACAAAAACAAAAACACACAAACACAAAAAAAAACAAAAAAAAATAAAAAAAACAACAACCAAAATAAAAAAACAAAAAAAAAAACAAAAAAAAAAAAAAAAAAAAAAAAAAAAGACAAAAACAAAAAAAAAAAAAAAAAAAAAAAAAACAAAAAAAAAAAAAAAAAAACAAAAAAAAAACAAAGAAAAAAAAACAACAAAAAAAAAAAAACGAAAAAAAAAAAAAAAAACAAAAAAAGAAAAAAAAAAAAACCACGAAAAAAACGCACCAAACAAACAGAATACACGAACACAAAAAAATAAAAAAACAAACGAAAACGAAAAAAAACGTCCAAACACAAAAATACGAAAAAACAACAAGAAGAAAAAACACACACAAACAACAAAAAAGATAAAAAAAACAAACAACCACAAAACACAGAAAAAAAAACAAAAAATACACAAAACACATCCACGTGCCTGTCGTGTTCGGTACTGCACATTCCCAGTATTAACCTCGCTCACCAAATAACAAGACAAACCTTCGATCACGGACACTCCCCCCCAACTCAATATTTTTCCATCTTTATTTTTCTTAAAATCTTTTCCTCCTTTCACCCATCCTATACATTCGCCTATATTACACATTATCACCAGAACTCAAACCCCAACACCGACACAACAGACAAAAACCACAACAACACGACTAACCTCTATTATACAGCGATATAAAAATCACCTCAACCAACAACCCAAAACACCTCGCAAATACATCACCACCCCTCTCCAACACCCAAACCTCATTCACACAACACCGCTATCAGTCTATTATCCCCCTCCAAAATTATACAACACAAAACAAAACACCCCCAACAAATACACAACCAACAACCCACACACCCCCACACTACCACACACCCCCATCTAAAGATCACCAAGCAAACATCACAAAAGTTGGGAGACAGATCCCACAACACACCCACACCCACAACACACACAACAAAAACAAACACACCACACATATCCAAATAAAACCACCAAAAAACCACACTCCCAAGTCAACAACCCACACAAAAACCACAACAAGCCAAAAACCACCCACGAACTCACATACCCTCACATACCCACACACAAACACCCACCCCACGCCAGTCCATCATCCAAAAACACCATACCACACCCCACTCTCACAAACCACAAATACAACACCACCCAAACACGGCCAAACCATGCCTACAGTGTGGGGGGGGGCCTTCTTCATCGTAATCTCCACAAATACCACACACACACCCCAGCACCCCGAACACCAACGAACCAAAATCAGCACTCCCCCCAAACACAACCCCCACACAAAAAAAATTCCACCCCTAACACGGACGACCAACCCACCCACAATCGCCACCACACCCCACTACCTCCACCCCCCCCACATCAATGTCAGACCTAACGCCACATACCACACCATCCCGCCCGCACCCAAAACCTCAACCACCCTCCTTCCACCCCCACACCACTCGTATATACATCCACTAAATGCCGATGGGGTGGTGAGAGAGAGAGGAGTATACGCTTTACCAGCTGCAACGCTCACCAACTCACCGAAAAGACAAAAGACACAACCCAATCGACTTCTGCCAACAATTCTAATAGGGGGGGTGGGGGGGGGGGGGGGGGGGGGGGGGGGGGGGGGGGGTGGGGGGGGGGTTCTTTCTATACCCTTACCTAAGTCTAAGTGTCTACTGCGAAAATATCAACATTACTCCATTATTCATAATCAAATCTCTAAATTTCATTCTATTATCTATCACATAATTCTCAATAGTTATAAATATTTTCATATAATTATATTAATTACCCATATCACAAATTAACATTTTCAAACACAACACACAAAAATATAAGTAATCTGACACCCACCCAAAACACAAAACCACCCCAACCAAACCCATACTACACCCCACAAACAAAACAAACCAAATTGTGTCCCCCATAAACACGAAAAAACAAAACGATCATAAAAAAACAATGCCACCAACCCAGACCCAAGAACACACAGCACAAACGAACCACAACACAAACACACGCACCCACACCCCAACCCACCACATCACCACAAACAACACAAACACAAACCAACCCCTACACCCATCCTCTCCCTCTCACCCCTCCCCCGCTACGGTCAAAAACCAAAAAGAACCACAACACACAAACGACACAACAAAACCAACAACACCCCAAACACCAACACAAACACCGTAACACCCACGACCGCAGCACACACACCCCAACGCCCCGCCAGACCTACACTCAACCCGCCCATGCCCCCCATATCTAAAATACAAATCAAGCTCAGGTCTCCAACAAACCCCACACCCCAAACACAACCGCCACTCCACACAGCCACCCCCCAACCACCACCCAAACCATCACAAATAACCCCCAGACACAACAACAAAACCCGCCCCCACATTCCTAACAGACCTACCACCCAACCAACACCCCCCACCGCGCACCCCAACACACACCACCCCCCCAAACCATAAGGGTACTTACCGACGTCAAAACCCCCCCCCTCCAACCAACACCCTATACACCAAATCCCCCCAAATAACTCCCAGTTCCAACTAGTACTAGCTGTGGAAACCACCACAAAGAAACAAAAATCTCCCGCTTATAACTGTTGACCACAAAATCATACAAACATTATAACGGGGGGGGGGGGGGGGGGGGGGGGGGGGGGGGGGGGGGGGGGGGGGGGGGGGGGGGGGGGGGGGGGGGGGGGGACTGATGGAGGATAGCTTTACGATTCTCTGACATCGCTCGTGAAATTATTTGATATATTCCTCGGGAGAAAGAAACACCATGATTTCATGATTCTTAAGTTCGCAATTAACTCGATATCAATGGCGAAATTCACTGATATTGCATCACGCTATTGTTGTGTGCACATAGTACTTCGATCGGTCAACTATCGTCTGGATGTGAATTCTATTCACACGCCGAGTTATATAGAGACCTTGCATCTTTAAATGAATCTTTATACTACGCATGGATCTTGAGACATGCTTGGAATTTCTTGAGCTTTTCTTCACCAACGGCAAGTCCTCTTCACCGACACTGCGCGCATACAAGATAGCTCATGGTTGTCATCGCGACCCTTTTATCGTTTCTGACATCTCAAGCTTGATTCAGCGGTTCAGGGAAGCTGGACACACGGTGCATTTTAAACATGGATAATAAGAAACAACGTAATACTGCTATAGTAGATAATCGAGTCTATGCGGATGGTCCGTTAGATGTGCGGAGTCTCCTCCCGCGACCGCATTTCCAATGAAGAGCTCAGAAGAAGAATGTGCCTGGAGCCTATCGGTGACTGTATCAGAAGACGTCGGCTAAGATGGTGTGGTCATATGGAGAGGAAAGACGAATATCAGTGGGTGAATGGTCGCCGACCTGTTGGACGTCCAAGGAAATCATGGAGCGATAACATCAAAGAGGACCTTCGAGCGCTCGGGCTCCGTGTGGAAGATGCTAACGACTGAGCGAAGTGGAGAACTGCCATACTAGCGAACCGTCGTACCCAACATGGATGGAACAATCGACGTTAAATGGTATAAGTATAAAGCAGAATGAAGCTCCGTTTTAGCAGCTAATAGTAGATAGCTATAGTAGATAATCGAATCTATGGTCCGTTGGATGTGCGGAGTCTCCTCCCGCAACCGCATAGTTTTACATGCATTATTCCACAGATTTTTTTAGAAATTTTGAAATTTATACGAGCTGAGATCTTGTTAACTTTGCTCCCCTGAAGTTGACTGTGACAGCCGAAATATTGGGTGATTATAGAATAATATATACATAATAATTAATAACATATATTGCAGCTTTGGCTCTCCTTCTATCGGTATAAGTATGAGTAAGCATCGTGGTACAATTTACGTGAAATCGTGATACTACGGTTGATTGCATCAGTATCAACATGGCAATATTACAAAACACATGCAGATTGCGCGTTATTGCAGACTCAGAGGTTGTGCAAACACATCGTCTTCGACATAAAAACTATTATTACTCTAACTGCTTTCAACATGTATGAAGCATGATGGTAAAAGACAGAATTCAAGACAGGAAACGAGACACAAAGTTGTTCATAATAATTCATGCTTTTTTCAGGAAATCATCTACAGTACGAGTTTATACGCACATACACGCATGTATTTAAAAACACTTATTTTCATTGTATGCATTTTATACACCTTGCATATTTGGCCGGCCCTGCTGATGACATCCGGAAAATTAGCTCTCAGCTCGTAGAGGTTATGTATAGTAGTGCCGATACTATGAATTGTCATGTTGAAAAGATGTGTCTCTCCTTGGCAAAATGCAGTTTAAGTGTAAAATTTATTTATATATGTATTTTGTTTTAACGACCCCATTTCCCTTGAAATGGGTAAGGGGAAATGTCATACGCATAAAAACAACAATTAATTGGCTGCTCAAAAATTCCAATTTGCACAACCCCGATACTTGCACGGACTAGATGGAATCTTGAACGACACTCACCGCTTGTTGCAGCCTCAGCATGGCAAGGTCGAGGTCGTGAATTCTTCGGAGACGGTTTTGGTGACGATCTTCGATCTCTGTCTCACTGCCGAATCGAGAACGCAGAGAATGAGTGACTCGCTCCGCCTCCGTCTGCAACTGTCCAATGACCTCATCCGGGGGATCAGCCACGTGGGGACGTTTCCGCTCCTCTTCCACACGTTTCTCTATCGCATCGACCTGCTGTCGAAACCAATCACGTTCCTGGGATTCGTGACTCACTTCCGCAAGGATGGATGACCTGCAGAGAGGAAGATAGCCCGATGAGAGCTGGAAGCGGGACCGGATGTCTCGGAACTTAAATAATACTTGTAGGTACCCGGACGGGCCTGAAAAAAAATCTGTAGGCACCCGGCCGGACCTGAAAATATCTGTAGGTACCCGGGGTAAAAGATCACAATGCTCCAGATTAAAGTCTGACTGTCAGGACCGTCCAAACCTCCAGTGACGTGCGTTGAACCATCATTTTTTAAAATTCATAATAACAAATTTAAAAATTCACAGACAAAATTCTACTGGAAACGGTAGGACCGACTTGCCGTATGTAAGAAATGTCTGTGGCAGTCCTCGCGGTTCCTTTGTCTGCTTCTTGGCGAATTACGCCACCCCTATGCATACAATGAACAATGAGATGATGTTTACAATTACTTCCCACGAAGCTAACACGCTGGAATCCACTCTAATCAAACAATCTCCAGAGAGTATCCAAAGTTAAGTTCACATATTCCTACCAGTACTATTGACACCTCAAAAAAACATTGTCGCTGGCTATTAATTCAGGTCTACGGTATGTTGTTCAGCAAATTCACAACAGGGGACGTCCAGCCATTGGCGCATATGGATATATTCTATATGATCAAAATTCTGCAAGAATTATCTGCATATATTGTGCATACATGTATTTCGCAATTAGGTGCCTATAGCAATTGGGGTAGGAGGTGTGTCTACTCTTTCACCTAATCATCTTTTCTATCACCTTATTTGGAGTCGCTTGCAAACACAGCGCTAGTTGACGTTTATTTTTCGCTGTATTAATCACGAAAGTCAATCGTTTTATGTTCTCAAATACCAGCTCCCACGTTTCTATTAGTAAACTTGTTGTCCGAAAATTACGTTTAATCTGGACATCTCTTCCCGGGCTTGGACAAGGAAAACTTGGCTCAGCTAACGCACGCAACACGTCATTTCAATCAGGACGACCTATTTGCCAAATCGTGATATCTGAGTGGATTAGAGCGTATAGTATACCGAAATCCGAATCAGTCCGTTAAAGAATTCAACATATAAAATTTACTTAGTCATTTTTGTTAGTTAAACAAACATTTGTGACTGTGTGTGTGCAACAAGTTCTTCGGTAGGAGACTGTTGGTTTGCCAGGTTTTTAAAATGTTGTAATAAGGTTTGCCGATTGCAGGCGACAAAGAAGAAATACTCAGAGAGGTATTATGTCTGACCCTGAGTCCTTCAAGGACGGACCATCCGATGCTCCTCTGCCGTTGATCCACAGTGGCCGTGACACCTGAGTCCTTCCCGAACGACCTCAGTGATGCTCACTCTCCACGGCTTGTTTGATATATTACAGCTGGGCTCCGTGAACCCTGGAGTCCTTTCCTGACGACCTCCGATTGCTACTCTCCGTTGATCTCCAGCTGGCCGTGACATGAGTCCTTCCTGACGACCTCCGATGCTGCTCTCCGATTGATTACTGTCTGGCCGTTGACCCTGAGGTCACTTCCTGGAACGACCTCCGATGCTTGGCTCTCCGTTGAGCCACAGCATGGCCGTGACCCTGAGTCTTCCTGACGAACCTCCGATATGCTGCTCTCCGTTGATCTACAGCTAGGCCGTGACACCTGTAGCCTTCCTGACGACCTCTTCAGCTGCTCTCCGTTGATCTACAGGCCGGCGTCGTGACCCTGAGTCTTCCTGACGAACCTCCGATGTTACTCTCCGTTTGATCTACAGCTGGCGGTGACCCTGAGTCCCATTCCTGACGACCCTCCGATGCTACACTCCGTTGATCTACAGCTGGCCGTGACCCTGAGTCCTTCCTGACGACCTCCGATGCCTGCTCCCGTTGAATCTACAGCTGGCCGTGAACCTGAGTCCTTTCCTGCACGACCTCCGATGCCACTCTCCGTTGATATACAGCTGGCCGTGACCCTGATGTCTATCCTGGACAGCCTCCGATGCTACTCTCCGTTGATCTTAACAGCTGGCCGTGACCCTGAGTCCTTCCTGAACGGAACCTCCGATGTACTCTACGTTGATACTACAGCTCGGCCGTGACCCTGAGTCCATCCTGACGACCTCCGATGCCACTTCTTCCGTTGATACCTACAGCTCGGCCGTGACCCTTCGAGTTCCTTCCTCGACGACCTCCGATGCTAACTCTCCGTTGTTATCTACAGTCTGGCCGTGACCATGTGAGTCCTTTCCTGACGACTGCCTCCGTTCGCTACTCTCCGTTGATCATACAGATGACCCATGAACCTGGAGTCCTTCCTTTGACGACACTCCGATGCTACCTCTCGTTGATCTACAGCTGGGCCGTGACCCTGAGTCCTTCCTGGACGACAGGACCCTCCGATTGCTACTCTCACGTTCTGGATCCACAGGGGGTGGGGCTGGCCGTTGACCTACTGAGTCTTCCTTACGGAACTCCGATGGCTACTCTCCGTTGATCCACTAGCTGGCCGTGACCTGACGTCTTCCTTACGAACTCCGATGCCTACATCTACGTTGATCTACATGATTGGCCGTGACCCCTGAGTCCCTTACCCTGGACCGCGACCTCTGATGCTACTCTCCGTTGATCTATAGCTGGCAGTTCGAGTGAACCCTGAAGTCCTTCCTGGACGAACATTCCGATGCTCGCTCTCAACGGTTGAATCCCACAGCACATGGCCGTGGACCGCTGAGTCTTCCTGACGACCTCCGATGCTACTCTACCGTTGATCTACAGCTGGCCCGTGACCACTGAGTCCTTCCTGACGACCCTCCGATGCATGCGTCTAGCCGTTGATCTACAGTGGCCGTGACGCCTGAGTCCTTCCTGACGAGACCCTCCTGATGCTATCGCTCTCCGTTTTGATCTACAGCTGGCTTGTGAACTCCTGAGAGATCCTTCCTGTCGACCTCCGATGCTACTCTCCGGGTGATCTATAAGTAGGCCCTCGTGACCCTGAGTTCCTTACCTGGACGACCCTCCGATGCTGCTCTCCGGTTGAATCTACAGCTAGGCCGTGGACCTGAGTCCTTCCTGACGACCTCCGATGCCACAATCTCCGTGTGATCTACAGCTGGCCGTGACACCTGAGTCCTTTCCTGACGAACCTCCGATGCTACTCTCCGTTGATCTTACAGTTGGCCGTGACCTGACGTTTCCTTCCCTGACGACCTCCGATGCTACTCTCCGTATCGATCTACAAGCTGGCTCGTTGACCCTGGCAAGTCCTTCCCGACGACTCCGATGCTACTCTCCGAGTTGATCTACAGGCATAGGCCGAATCCGTGGACCCTGACGTCCTTCCTGTACGACCTCCGATGCTACTCTCCGTTGATCTACAGCTCGGCCACGTGACCCTGAGTCACTTCTTGACGACCTCCGATGTGCTGCTCTCAGTTGATTCTACAAGCTGACCGTGATGACCCTGATGTCCCTTCCCTGACGCACTAACCGATGTTTACTCTCCGTTGATTCTAACAGCTGGCCGTGACCCTGAGTCCTTCCTGGGACGACCTCCGATGCAACTCTCCGTTGATCTACAGCTGCCCATGACCCTGAGTCCTTCCTGACGACCTCCGATGCTACTCTCCGTTGATCTACGGCTGGCCGTGGACACCTGAGTCCTTCCTGAACGACCCTCTCGATGCTACTCTCCGTTGATCTACAGTGTGCCGTGACCTGAGTCCTTTCCTGACGACCTCCGATAGCATACTCTCCGTTTGATCTACAGCTGGCTGGGCCCGTTGACCCATGAGTCCTTCCTGACGACCTCCGATGCCCACTCTCCCGTTGATTCTACAGCTGGCCGTGACACTGAGTCCTTCCTGACGACCTCTTCAGCTTGCTCTCCGTTGATTCTACAGCTGGCCCGTGTACCCCTATTCACAACCTGAGGCCCATCCCTGCCAACCCTGGCTTCCCCCCTCCCCCCCCTTATTCCACGAATTCTGTTCTCTGGTCTCCCCCGATGACCCTAACCCTCACTCACCGTCGGCCTTTGATCACTATTTTTCTGATTTATGATTCCAAACCTAAACCCATACCCCCTCCTTCTGATTCCCCCCCTACCCATCCCTTCATCGCCACTGTCCCCCCTGACCCCTCACTCGCACACGCCACACCCCTAGCCCTCCCCTTAAACCCTTTCCCCTCCCCTCGCTCACCCTCCCCCTCCCCTGAGTTCCTTCCTGACGAACCTCCGATGCTACTCTCCGTTTGAATTCTTACAGCTGGCCTGATGTGCCCTGAGTTCCTTCCTGAACGATGTGTCCGAAATGCTACTCTTCCGTTGAATTGGTTCTATAGCTCGTGCCCGTGACCCTGAGTCCCTTCATGACGACCTCCGATGCATACTCTCCGTTGATTCTTACAGCTGACCCATGACCTCCTGAGTCAATCCTGGACGGACCTCCGATGTCTACTCTCTCGTTGATCTACAGCTGGCCAGTGGACACTGAGTCCCTTCCTGACAGACCTCCGATGCTACTACTCCGTTGATCTACAGCTCGGCCGGTGCCCCTGAGTACCTTACCTGACGACTCCGATGAATACTTCTCGTTGAATCTACAAGGCTGGCGTGAACCCTGAGTCCTTCTTGACGACCTCAGATGCTTTGCTCTCCCGTTGATCTACTAAGCCTGCCCATGACCATGAGTGTCCTTCCTGACGACCTTCCGGATGACTACTCTCCGTTGTTTACAGCTGGCCGTGACCCTGAAGTCCCTTCCCTGAACGAACACTCACGATGCTACGCTTCCGTTGATTCTACAGCTGCCAATGACACTGAGTCCTTCCTGGACGACCTCCGATGCTACTCTCCGTTGATCTACAGATGGCACGTGACCCTGTAGTCCTTCCTGACGACCTCCGATGCTACTCTCCGTTGATCTACTAGCTGGCCGTGCGTGACTCCTGTTGAGTTCCTTCACTGACGACCTCCTGATGCTAACTCTCCGTTGAATCTTACAGCGTGGCCAGTGACCCTGTGTCCTTCCTGACGACTCTCCGCATGGCCACTCTCCGTTGATCTACAGCTGGCCGAGTGACCCTGAGTCCTTCCTGACGACCTCCTTACTGACAAGCTGCTCATCACGCTTGTTATTACAGGCTGGCCGTGACCCTGAGTCCTTTCCTGACGGTCCTCCGATGCTACTCTCCAGTTGATCTACAGCTGCCTCGTTGACCCTGAGTCCTTCAATGACGACCTCGATGCTACTTCCGTTGTTCTACAGAGGTCTGGCCGTTTGACCCTGAGTCCTTCCTGACGACCTCCGTTGCTACTCTACGTTGATCTACAGCGATGCCCATGAACCTGAAGTCTCAATCCTGACGACCTCCGATGCATACCTCTCCGTTGATCTACAGCTGGCCGTGACCCTGAGTCCTTCCTGACGACATCCGATGGGGCCTTTACTCTCCGTTGATCTACAGCTGGCCGTGACCCTGAGTCCTTCCTGACGACCTCCGATGCTACTCTCCGTTGATCTACAGCTGGCGTGACCCTGAGTCCTTCCTGACGACCTCTTCAGCTGCTCTCCGTTGATCTACAGCTGGCCGTGACCCTGAGTCCTTCCTGACGACCTCCGATCCTACTCTCCGTTGATCTACAGCTGGCCGTGACCCTGAGTCCTTCCTGACGACTCTACGTACTTTGCTACTCTCCGTTTGATCTACAGCTAGGACATGATCCCTGAAGTCCTTTCCTGACGACCTCCGACTGCTATGAACTCTCTCCGTTGATCTACAGACTGGCTCGTGACCCTGAGTCCTTCCTGACGACCTCCCGATGCCTACCTCTCCGTTGATGTCTTTACAGCTTGGCTCCGTGACACCTGAAGTCCCTTCTTGACGTACCTCCGATTTGCTGTCTCTCACGTTTTGATCTACAGCTGGCCATGAACCTGGGAGTCCTTCCTGAAGAAATCCGATGACTACTCTCAGTTGATCTAAACATGGCCGGTGACCCTGAGTCCTTCCTGACGACCTCCCGATGACTGCTCTCCGTTGAATCTACAGCTGGCCGTGACCCTGAGTCCTTCCTGACGAGCCTCCGATGATTACTCTCTCGTTTGATATACAGCTGGGGCCGTGACCCTTTGAGGTCCTTTCTGACGACTCGATGCTACTCTCCGTTCCCATCTACAGCTGGCCGGTGACCTGAGTCCTTTCCTGACGACCTCCGTTGCTTACTCTCCGTTGATCTACAGCTAGCACGTGACCCTGAGTCCTTTCATGCGTCCTCCGGATGCCCATCTCCGTTGATTACAGTGGACGTGACCTGAGTACCTCCTGACGACCTCCCACGATGCTACTCTCCGTTCAGATTGTGAGCTTCGGCCGTGGCCATGGTCCTCCTGACGACCTACGATCTACTATACGTTGATATACAGCTGGTCCGTGGACCCTGAGTCCTTCCTCGAGCGAGACCTCTTCAGCTGCTTCTCCGTTTGAGTCTAACAGCTGGCCGTGACCTTTAGTCCTTCCTGACGACCTCCGATGCTTCTCTCCGTTGATCTACAGCTTGCCGTGACCCTGAGTCCTTCCTGACGACCTCCGATGCAACTCTCCGTTGATCTACAGCCTTGGCCGTGACCCGCTGAAGTCCCTTCCGGGACGACCTCTTCAGCTGCCTCCTCCGTTGAAAGTCTAACAGCTGGCCGTGACCCCCCCTGAGTGCCTTCCTGACGGTACCTTCGGGGAGCGGGGGGGGGCGGGGGGGGGGGGGGGGGGGGGGCGGGGGTGGTGGTGAGGGGGTGGGTGTGGGCGGGGGGGGGGAGCGTACTCTCCGTTGGATGCTAGGTCGCGGGGGGGGGCTGGCCGTGACCCTGATACCTGGGAGGCGGGGCGGGCGGGAGTCGGGGCGCGGTCCTTCCCACGACGAGTGCTACCGATGCTACTCTCCGTTGATCTACACCTGGCCGTGACCCTGAGTCCTTCCTGACGACCTCCGATGCTGCTCTCGGTTAATTTTCAGTCTCCCGTTCTCTACCATGCCTTCTCCTATCTTCCCAATCGAATGAATATGTGCAAAGAGAAAGAAGAGAGTGGAAAGGATGAAGAAGAAATCGGGAGAGGAAGAAAAGAAGCAGATTAAGAGTAAGAGAAAACTCACAGTTACAGAAAGATCACGCTAGTTAACACGCACACTTCTCCTGAAGACCTACAAAGCCAGAACCTATTTATCGGCTTCGTCTAACTGTTGAGGATCCCTTTATGGTCACTTACCTTATAGGATATCGCTTCGGCGGACGAGGAAGTGAGTAGCGTTGTAGATAATATGACAACTACCTCCATGTGGAACGCATGTCTCAGCTATCGACTGACTGCACGTGACTAAAAGCACATTTTGCCGGCGATACAACAACACACCAGCCATTCATTCCCCAGTGTCTACGCGGAACGAGTAGAATTTACAATTTTCTCATCTTTACTTTGTCTAGTGCTCTACTCATAATGTAAAAGACAGAGAATTCGCTATGTACGCAGTTTATCATTTCTGACCTAACTATCAAGATTGCTGAATCCAAAATTATAAGCGGCTTAATGTGATGTTCCAACTGACGCAAGTTAAATCCAATTCACTCGTGGAAATGACATGCGCACACATTTGTTGTAGAACTTCTTCTGTTGAAATATCATCAGCAAACGTGGAACCGTGTGACATAAGTAAGATGCAGTTAATACGAAAATTCTCAGATGAAGATGCAAAAGTCTAAATTAATGACACAAATAGTTGAAGCAATTACAGCCAGCAATTGTCAAAAATTAATTGTTCTTAATTAATTGGTTGATTGTTTGGCACTCCTGTACTTTACTGGTCCCTAAATATCCCCTCCTTTACTTTGCTGGTCCCAAATTTAGCACGAACGCTGACGTGTTGCTATGTGTCAAATCGTGCGAATGAACTCCCACGCATTGTTTTAAGGGATTGGCTATCTCTGTATTTAGTGTGTTGAGAAGGAATTTGACGTGAAACTTAACGTCGAACAATATGAGAATAAGCGACCTCGCGAAACACTGCGCCTCCTTTGGGTATGATAACAGTCATGCAGATGCCTTCAACAATATTCTTGGACATCTTGCTGAATGGCATATAGTTTCTTAATGTTTTTGAAGCAAAAAAATGCTTTTAATTGGATAAAAATTTGTTTTTAATTTGGGACCAGTAAAGTACAGGAGGCGAGATTTAGGGACCAGTAAAGTACAGGAGTGCCGATTGTTTTTCCAATTCCAATCAATTAATTGTTATCTGCTAGTAGGCCAGATTGCTTATTTAATTTCGCCTCGGTAGTCTTCTACTTCTCACAATTATAGTAAGCATTTCAGGTTGGCAAGCAGCAACAACATTCAGATTCATGAGTACAATTCTTCTTCTTGTAGTCGCCTGGTCTCCAATAATCGGCGGCAATCCACCGTCTCATTGCTATTAAGTAGTTTATCGATAATGTTGTACTGATGATTTCTATGAAATCAAACAAATGCGCCCAGTTCAATGCCAAAAGTGCGGATATGACAAGAAGCTGAATAAGGTCTGAGGCCTATCAGTAGATTTCCCTTTTTGATGCAACAAGCATACCGGGGTAATAATATAAGAAGTACGGTAGGAATGCAGCATATAAGTTTAATGACACATTAATATAATTCCCTAAACAAAATAATAAAAAAGAATACAGAAACAACAATAAAAAACACACCTAGCTTGGAGTGATATAATAGGGGATACTTTATATAAATCAGACTAGTGATGAAAAATTACCGGTAATTTATGGTGGGTAATATTACCCGGTATGAAATAGGCACACCACTAACTGGTGCCTAAGGATAGAATCAAATAATAGCATGTTCATATAGAAAAATATGAAGGGCGCCATTTAGACCAAGGCCTACAAAACGTTTTCTAGAAATTATTATTTCAATAATTCTTGCAATTCAAATACAAAAGCGACAAAAAAATTCTCGTAATAATATTAAATTTCGCTAATCGCGGGGTTACAAATGACTTTGGAAAAATAATCGCCGGACGCGATTATTAGAAGAAACACGATAGTCACAAATTCATGTTTGTTTCAACCAGCGTAGACCATGAAGGCCTAAAATACAGCCGAAATTTCTACACTCAATCGTCAGTGATAAAAACAATGGAGAGAGACACGAACGTTTGTATGAACTATGTACAAAAGGCATTTCATACATGTCTCTGTGAGAGAGAGAGAATCTAAAGAAACTATTAAATTGTCTGATTGGTCTGACTAATCGCAGAAATCCAGATTATGTATCCATTACATTGGTCGAATAAACTATGGCTAAGTACGTAATAGATAATGCTATCAAGTTGCTGAAACCTCGAATTTTGGATTCCAATTTCAATGAATTGATTGATTCACAATTCCAATTCCAATTACTTGACTGACATATCTTCAAATTTCAATTAATAAATTTCTTTGTACAATTGAATTTTAATCGATTATTGACAATTCCTGATTATAGCCCTCATTTGCTGCATATCTATTGTCACTCGGCGTTTTTTTTTAACAATAATCACATTAAAGCTCAGATTTCTTATTGAGTTTTGATATCCAGACATTGCGATCTAATTCCGAAATGAATGAACTAAGTTGTTGAACTATTTCTTTGAATGTAAACGGTATCCTGTGACTTAGACACGAATCTTTCGACGAATCTCTGACTGCATTTTTCATAAATTCGGCTCACCATTTACGTAATTGCTTAATTTATAAAACGAAGACAAGGTCAATAATAAATTGTATTGAATAGATTTCCGCTACCTATTTGTCAGTTCAATAATACAGCAGCTACCTACAAAAGTGTAATCAGAAAAGATGGAAAATACAGTCCGTTTAATAAAAAGTGGATCATCCTAAAATTTGACTAAATAAAACATAAGTATCATACAGAAAGCATTTTTCATGTTATTTCATGTCCCTAATATATTTAAATGTCCTTATATAATCTGATAAGCTATGATACAGTAACGGTTCTTAAGAAGCTAATATTTTGTGACCCTACCCTTATTGTCAATGACATTACCACTTCGTCTTGGCATTGATTCAATGATATCGTTGATTTTTGACTGATCTAACTTTCTCCACTCTCTTTTTAACAGTGACGTAAGTTGTGATACGCCATCTGTAGGTAGCAGTGAACGACGAACGTTACGTTTTAGAATACTCCATACATTTTCTATGGGATTCAGATCAGGAGAACGAGCTGGCCAAGATAATGTCCTAAGCCCTAACTGAGACTTGCATAAGTTGACTCTACTACTCCTGTGACACGTAGCATTATCATGCTGTATGTGAAGTTCAGAGCGGCCATTGGTTAAAATGCCAGCCCAAATCAGTAGAGTCGCATCACCTTGTACCCGGGGACGATGTAAATGTCTCGGAATTTCCTGATCAGATTTTATCCATAATCTCAATCCGACCGATCACTATCCTTCAGAGCGGACTGAAGCCTCATCAGACCAACCGACAACCCGATCCCATTGATTTCGCCAGTGACAATGACTCATTGCCCATCTGAGACGTCTTTTTGTATGCCTGATCTGATAATTCGATCTGAGAAGGCCTCTTACAGCTCTTGAAATTCGACTCAATAAGTCTTCTACGAATAGTGGACTTAGAAATAGACGAGTCTAGTGCAGCCATCTCAGTTAACGAGAGACTTGGATCAACTTTAACAAATCTCAAAATTAGGCGGTCCTCTACGTTTGGATGTTTTGCGTGGACGGCCAGAGAGCCCTCTTTACGACAGAGTACGAAAATCATCATTATGCCATCGATGCGACATTTGTGTAAGGGAACATTTAGCCGCCTTGCTTGTTAGCTGGGCAAAGAAACACCACCTAGTTCTAGCACAGGGCTGGACAAGTTTGCCCTTTGTGAATACGATCTCGTTATTGTTCATTTGTGCTTTGTATTGTTTTCAATCGGTAAGAGATAGATTTCTAGCTGAAAGCAGTCAGGAGTGCTGCCAACACCACCGCAACGAAGTCAGGAAGCTATGGAACATGAAGTCCAGTTAATCACATGTAGCAGTTACATTATTGTTGATGAATAATGGTGCTATACTGGCTATGATTGATCGATTTTCTTTATTTTTGTTTTGCTTGATAGCTTTTGGCTTGTAGAACAACATATTATATAACAAAGGAAACAAATGTAATTTTATAAGAGTGAGGTATGATGTTGTGTAACATTGATAAATGAAGATCAAATTATCTACTACTTTTTTATCAATAACAGGAAAACAACTCAATATTCATGCTTGAAATTTCCAACAATGATATTAGTAAGCACAACTGACATATCATCCAAATTTCAGAGAAATTCGTTCAAGTTTGGCGGAGTTAGACGAAGTTGAAGTTAAGGCGATGTTTAAGGGTGATCCATTTTTTATGAAACAATCTGTAGTTTAGTATAGGATGTCAAACGATATTTGAAGGTATTATCAACATAACAAACGACGGCCGCAGGCCGGAGTTTGTTATAGGATAATGCTTGAAAATATCATATGATATCTATCATAACGCATAGTATTACCTGTGATTCGGAGTGTGATATCTGATGGACCTCCGTTTGTTATGGTTTCATAACTTCACGGAATATATTCACGCAATAACCAATAGATTTCTAGATGCTATGGAAATCCATGCAGAAGTCCATGGAAATATCCAAATCCATTCATTTCCATTCGAGTCATTTACCGCATGAAGACGGCGTGAATTTCCATCAATTCTGTTTTTAGCCTACCACTACATATACATCAATGGTGTCAAAATGTTGTTTTCTAACTTACAACTCAGATCCCATTGACGGGCATGGAAATTAAGAAAGTTTTGAATCTCGACATTCTTGAAATATATCATGACTCAAGCTTGATAAAATGCATATGGTTCAATGGTCCGTCTAGCTCTGATGGCATTCAAAGTTTGTCAGCTAGAAATTGACTTCTTCTAAGAATGAGTGAACCTATAGCAGCATTAAGAATCAAACATATCCTTCGGGGTTGCTCAATGATTGAAGAAAATTCTGCGTCATTTAATCAATACACAATACCGACGTCGTGGAAATTTGTGTGTTGCAGGTTATGGAGCATAACATACCACCAAGCGGTGTATCAACATCAATGGACAGTGGCAGATTACAGTATGCGCTCAATTAAGATGGAATTCGTCGATAGATCCTATTATAAGAAACAAACAAGTCTCCAATCCAAGCTTCTATTTCGCAAAATTATGAAGCAATTCTTTTATGTACTTAAAGCGACACTAACAGACCTTTTCCGCTGAACCCCAGCTCTTCAAACTATGGATATGTGATATTTAGTCATCTAGGAATTCATGAAAATTTCCGTGTGATATTTTTTCATATTTTCATATAATACACTGAGAGCATTAGAAGACCAGAGATATCTGCACTTAACTGTGCGTTATGACAGTATACCACAGAAAATTTTCAAAATGAGATGCATGCTGAATACTATGGTGAATGTTAGACAAAATATCATTTTATATACTGCTATACATTACATTGATTCCAGGTCTTCTGTTTTTGATAAAGTATCGCTCACAAATTTTGCGTTCGCAAACAAAAGAGAAATCACACTGTTGGATTTCTGCTTTTTTGTACCATGAAAGAAGAATCCAAGAACATCTTAATTTTAATAACAGCCTTTTCACCAACATTTTTTATCAATGCATCGATTGCATCCATCTGTCAATGACGTAAGCGTAGAATTCTTACAACGGAATTTCTCTTTTGTTTTGAGGCAACGATATCACAATGACATCATAGATGCTCTTAGATCCATAGAAATAAACTGTTTATCTGAAGTTCGCTAGAATGGAAATTGACTCAAGGTCACGGCACATCCGGGGGAACTAAGTTGGGCCATGAAGAACCAATTAAAAGCTTCGATTTACTCATGGGACTGATTCTAACCCAATTATACAGACGTTAGCAGGTGCATCTAAGTGAAAATGCGTGCGATTTATGTGCCGTTATTGTGCATTGCATGAAGCTTAATTTCCATTCTGGAGGTATTATTGTTGTCAATTTCTATGCTTAGATCATGCATCGCAAATGTCACTAATCGGAAATACATTGACAGCATAGACAAACTATGGGACATTGATATCAGTTAAGCGACACTGTTGTGTTGATGATTTCTATGATTGCTACCAAAAGTACACAACATAGTACTAAAAGTGCACAATGAAATATTGAGCCGTGCAGTTTTCGACATTGTCATAGACTTCCGTTATGAGACACAGACTAACAGAATTGCCTTGTTGTACCTAAAATTCGCACAACAACCCTACATTGCTGACAAGCTCATTTCAATTACGCACAATATAGCATTAACATAGGTTTTTTCGGGCACCAATGTAGGGCATTTTCAGGCGCTCAAATGTCCTACATTGTTGCGCGAAAAAATCCATGTTAATAATAATAATAATAGTAATAATAAAGCGTTTATTTCAATAATGATAATCATAATGTTCACATGAGACACAAATGAATGTTCTGCTATGCATGGACCACGTAGATAAATGTGGTTCGTCAAGGAATTGAGAGTCGCACAAATAAAATCATAAAAAAGAAATAATATAAGGTAAGTACAAGTGCGAGATGTGAATACTGATAGTCTACAAAATCTCATTATACAACGCTGTGCAAAAAGGGAAGAAGGATTCACTTCTTCTCTGACTCCGGGATGAGGGCATCTCCAGATGCTTAGAGTACATGAGGACTCTGGGCATCAAGTCGTGCAGACAGTCTTCAGGAGCAAGCATTTTCTTGAATGTCTTTAGCGCGCGTTTTCTTCGTCTGTCATCGAGGAATCCAAGGCAATTTTCGCTACAGTCATTACCACCGATTATGCGATGACACTGCCGATTGAGCTTCTCTAGTTGCATTGTGCGTTATTGAAATGGTCTGGGCAGCAATGTAGGAAAAAAGCGGGTAGCAATGCTATGAATACACATGAAGACAAACGCTGAGACTTCAAAAAGACGCATGCATCGGTACAGATATCATCATTACGAGATACATTGTTGTCTTCTTTTTTTCACATTTTATCACACTAAATTACGTACAATATTGACATTCTAACCCAATGAAGATAAATTCCATGGCGATGTCTACAAACAATGATTCTTAGAAATTATTATCTATGTTCTTGATATGGATATCGAAGAAGTTTTACTCTACGTAAGTACGCCTAAAAACGCAATAACGGAGTCTCGCGGCCCACCACTGCAGTATATTCTGATGATCGGCTTGCATTCTCTGCGTCCATTCCGTGCAGAGATTACACAATCACTTTGAACTTTTCACTGTCGATTCATGTCAACTTTATTGCCACCATCAGCACTTATAAGCACTTCTTCAGTTCAATGAAAACTCCGACGGATGAGGTTGACTATTTCCTCTAAATGAGAGAGGTTTCACTGCTCAAGTAGCAGTGAGACTTGCATGTCGATGATTATAATCACGAACTAACAGTTTGTCATGGAAGTTGTCTAATGGTACTCTTTATGACTAATGCTCACACACTCAATATAGAATCTAAAATCCTTTGGGAACAGTATTACTCATAGCGACGAGGATAAATGAGAGGCAGTCAGACTTACCGGAAATTCTCTTAGAACTAAAAAAACCTGCATACCGGTTCAATCTGGTTTCATTTCCGGAGCAGATAATTAAACGAATCTACTACTTCAAATTTTAAATAAGTAGGGTGAGGATAGAGGAAAAGTTTATACATTGTGTAGCAGAAAAACACGAAGACCAAAAAGAGGAGTGATGAAAAAGAGAAGAGGAGTCGACCCGTTTCTGGTCAACATGCAAGACAATTGGAGAGACGAGTTGGCGGTATTTTCATTTGGGATATTTTTCTCCAGAACTTTGTCAATGTGGTCATTGCAGGCGACATCATTCCAATGCTACTGAGCCTTCAGTGACTTGTCTGTGTGCTTCAAGAAACAAATGACGTTCAACACGCTCACGTTTCGCTTCTTAATTTCAAAAGAAGCTACAAGTGCAAACTGTCATGATCTCGGCTTTCCACATTCAGAGTCCGTTGTCTTAGTTGCTGTCAAGTGTTGCCAGTGAATTTCCCGTTAGCGCAGCCAGAAGCGAAATTCAGTAAAAAAGTACATATATTTCCTATATCGTTAATAACAGTAGCAGTAAGTTTGTATCTATATCAATTTAAGACGCACTCTTTGTCAGTCATTATTTTCATCGATTTACTTCATTTATTTTGCAGCACATTCAATCTATCTGTTTTTACCAAATCTTTATAAACCTGGTGTATTTTCGCAGATTTACCCCAACAATATTTTCTATCGATTTTTAATGTATGAAATACACGTATACATTTATTCTGAAAATGAAACAAAATTGTAGACTGGATATTTTCATTGAAAGTGACCCGTACGGAGATGTTGGGTATGAATCATAGTATGAAAAGTATCTATGATTGACAGTATGTTCACTACGCATGATTCATAGTATAATCCACACGTATGTATCGTCACGTATGCGTTGACATACTATGATTCATACGCTTTCATAGGATGAAATGTAGTATGAGACATAGTATGCATTTGAGGTCATACGTATGAAGTTTGGTAATGGATATGGTATGAAACATACATATGAATTTCATCAAAAATCTAGGTATGATTCATAGTATGTTTTATATAATTAATATTAATAATATATTAATCTTGCTATGAAGCACAGAATAAGATGAAATATTAAATACGCAGCGCAAATAGTAATGATAATAATATTAAGTTGAAGCTATACAAAATTATCCTGAGAAAAACGCTGATGGATGACAGCGAACAATATTCATTCATGTCATCATGAAGTATAAACATGCAATATGAGATAAAAGGGATGTCACATTAGCATCGATCGGAATCTGCTATGTGTTACACATTGTGTTATTTGTACAAAAAATATTACCTTATTATTCGTTAGCGATTAAATAATTCTGAATGAACGTCGTTTAATGGCACTGAGAAATACCAGATGTGCTATATTCTCTGACATCATATGTATGAAAGATATCATACGGGACCAGGATCTTGGAAACGGCTCATTCAGACGAACTGTTGAAGTAGTAGCTGCTGAAATAAGCATGAAATAAATGGACGAAGTAATAAACTTAATCACTTTTGCGACACCCGGAGAAGATATGACATTATCAACTGATTGCTATGTCATACGTGTAAATCATACACTATGGCATTTCAGCTGAGCACGCGTATGAAATGTGCATACTATATTTCATATGTATGATTCCACATTTGAAATGATGATATTATCATGCGTATGCAATTTTCATATACCGTCATACTCTAATTCATGCCCTTTCCATTTCTGTACGGGGATGTATGTTGTAGAAATGGATAAAGATCATATCACAAAATTTCGCATTTAAGCGTGAACATCATACACAATACAAAACATGGTCAGATTGTACCGATAATAATTAAACAAGTTTCTATAATTGGTCAATATAGATGCGAAAACTTATATAGATTGGCTCTGCAAATGAACATCACAGGATTTCTTGATGAAAAATGACAAATGGTTTATAATGAAGGCACTGCAAAAGTAACAAAAAGCAATGCGTAAAATGCTCAATTAGATTACAAAACCAGATACCTGTATATCTCTCATATTCACACACATAGATTAAAAAAGCTCTGTCATCTAGTTTCGCTGACTTTGTCTAAAATGGCTTTCGAGAACCAATCTATATTCACGAATGTGGTTTTAACTACACTAATTGCATATTTGATTATATGAGTCCGCACATTATATATATTTCATTGAATACACAACTAATTAATAGGATAAGTCAATAAATACATGCAAGATAGCAGCAAACAAGTAGATCCACGAGTTTGTCAAATGGAGGTCTGTTGAAGTAAATAAAGAAGTTCTATTGTGCATAATTATAATGTGGAAAGCAGAGGGCAGCAATGCATCTCGTGAGGAGGATGAATTCTGTTGAACGAGAAGTTGGAAATCTCACTTATCGTGTATTTATTTCATGCACATCCATAGCATTATTGCCTTTTTTCCATGCATTGCTGCAGACATAGTTCTCAATTGCACAATATTATTATTATGGAATAGGGACCTGCGAAGGTTCGAGATTCTAGAAAAATTCGAATCGGTCCGTGTCGGCTGACCAAAAGCTAATTCAACTGCTTTCTTTTGATTTGCCTCTTCCTACTCGTTGCTACTTAACCCTATCAGGACCGCGCAATTTTTAGCGTCGTAGGACCGGGGAAGGGGCAAAACGTGCCCATCATCAAATGTTACATGTACCGATGGATAAGCCTTAAAGAAACAGAATGTTCTTCTATATTGACCAATTATATGCGATGAATGCGATCGATTGCTGAACAAAGGATAGTCGAATCAGCCACAGTGCGTCCTGCATCATTAACAATTGCATGTTCTACATGCTATTCAGATAAGGACTTCGGACCCGCTTGATTTTCTAAGCGAGTCCGAAGTCCTTCGCAATAACCGATTTAAATTAGAATTGTAAATGGACTATAAGCAGGCTCGTAACCTTGCATCTTGCAAGACATACTTTTCAGAATGTCTTTCGACAGGAATCTTAAGCCGTACATAATCATACGACCCTGCTAGTGGGCCATATGGTTGATAGAGACGGAATGTCCCTCTTATCCCGAATCACCTGTACCTCTGAGATGAAATTAATCGGGCGTCGGGTACACAGATTGCATGAATTTATGCACAAAACATGGCTTATAATTTTTCATTAGATTTTCCCATAGGCCGCAGCCACTGGATTTCCTTAATTTGCAAATTTTCCATTTCCAAGCCGGCAAGTCCAAGACTACAATAGGCCCACTCAGTCAGGCATTATACAGACCTGCCAACATTCACATTTGCAAAATCGGGACATGGTTACTATCATCAGGCATGCAAACTAACCCACATATATTAAAAAAATCTACATTATTTTGTTATTTTATTGAACATAAATACATTGAAATACGAATATTTGAGACTATTTTTGTAATGATTTATAAGTCGCACTTTTACACTTCTTCAAAATGTCACTTGAAAGTCATTGAAAGTGAGTTTGGTGAAGCGACCACCAAACTTGTTGATTAGAAAAGACTCCAAAATTGGAATTGACATTGAAGAGCGAGTTTCAATTCAATTTTTCCTGACCACACTAAGAAGTCTTTCACTATCGGCATTACTGTGTGGAATTGTGAGCGAAGAAAATAGTCAGTATGCGTCAATCTACATCTTAAAATTATGTTAGTGCAACGAGGAATGCGCATAATATTGTTCACAGATTGATAAAACTTGCAACATACATTTTTAATGGACACTCTTTTTTTGGAGACATTTCCAATGGTGATTTCAGGAGCTCTTATTTGTCGACAATGGAATCATAAAATACATGACATACTATATACAGGGTGATTTTTAATTGACGCAAGATTTAAAATTGTTTTTATTTCTACTTAGTCGACATGAAAAATGAAGTATTATACATTTCTGAACACCTGAAACTGGGAAATTTATGAATATCAAAGCGGTTAAAGCATATCTATAATCTCCAATTTTTAAGAAATTTTTATATTTTATCTTTGAATTTCATTACCATTGAATTACTTCATTTCATTGAACTTCCTTTAATCACAACCATAGAAAAATTATTGATATTAGATATGAATAGAAAAGGGTAGCAAGTGAAAATCAGACGCATTCTATCATCAATCTGATCACACTTCTATTAATTCATTTTGCCTTTGAGATCTTGATGGTGATAATTTCATTGTCATGAACTGTCAATGAAAAGCATTTGCAAAGCGATCAGTAAGCGATGGAGCTATGAAGCCTCGATGACAGCGTTTACAGAGCTATCAAGTGTGGAATAAAGGCTTGCAACACACGGCACTGTTGTCAAATGATCAAGATGTCTTATCTACTGAAACGAGAATTGAATTGATATTCCTGTCGCTCAAAATCATGAAAGTTGCCTTCAAACATTACGTGCATATAAGACCAAACACAAGTTGATAGAGATCCATTCGCTGTCACTACGATTCAACGATTAGTGACTCGTTTCAAAGTACGGTTCTAAAAACGATTCTCCAGGAAAAGGACGTAAAAGTTTAAGAGAAGAGCGCGAAGAAGATGTGGAAAAGACTGTTGCTGAGATAACGTGTGGCCGCGAAATTCCTTGCTGTTCCACCCGTTAGATTTCGGAAGCGACTGGATTTTATCAATCAATGTTGTGGACAGTTCTTCGCAAGCAGTTGAGATGGTATCCCTATCGCACAGTGTCCATCAAGAAATAACGGATGGCGATAAGGTCCATCGACTTGAATTCGCAACTGGCTGCTTACGAATGAGGACCTTATCAACGATCTGTGGAGCGACGAGGGCAAATTTCACGCTTGATGGCAGATTAATCGGCACAACTGACATATGGAGCCCTAGCCCAGTCAATGTTTTGGTTTCGAAAGGGCTTCATCTGAAAAGTGATGTCTGGTGTGGATATCGTCAACATTCGTTTTGCAACCTATTTCTTTGACTCCACAGTCACTGGAAACAATTACCTTGGAATGTTGGAGCAGCACATGTTGCACAACTGGATGAGAAGGGAATCAAAAACTCCTATCTTCCAGCAAGATGGAGCACCGCCCCATTTTCATGGAGACGTGACTCAATTCTTAAAGGCACATTTCCCCAATGATCGAGTCATTGGAAGAGGGCATTCCATAAGATGGCCAGCAAGATCTCCGGATTTATCCCCTCTCGATTTTTGGTTTTGGGGGACATTAAAGGGTCGTGTCTTCCACCACAGTCGTCCTTCCACAATGAATCAGCTAATGCACAGAATAGCAGAAGAATGCAACAATTTTTCTTCAAGTGAAATACAAAGTGCCATTGCAAACCTCCTCCTACGACTGCACCTTGTTGTAGAAAGCGAAGGTGACGTGATTGAACATTTTTTGTAAAGTTTTCAATGATTTTATGTAATGGAATATAAAAATTTCTTAAAAATTGGAGATTATAGATATGCTTTAACCGCTTTGATATTCATAAATTCCCCAGTTTCAGGTGTTCAGAAATGTATAATACTTCATTTTTCATGTCGACTAAGTAGAAATAAAAACAATTTTAAATCTTGCGTCAATTAAAAATCACCCTGTATATATATAGTCATAATATATGACTGAAAAGCGAGTGGCATCTTATGAGCACGATAGCACACATGTGAATCTGGAATGCGCGCAGCGCAAATTTTTGAATTATTTTGCTAGACTTATTTAAAAACTGACTAGTAAAAATCTTACAACATGAAAAATTAAAATATCGGGACATTTGTCAGAAAATCGGGACTGCTGAAAATGGCAATAAAATCGGGACAGCTGGCAGGTCTGATTATAGTACTCTCAGTCCTCTGTAATCTACTTGCATGAGATTGAGTGACAATTTCGCGTAGAAATCTACATAGAATATTTGTAAATTTATTTTAAATTCACCCTGAAATAATTTAGATTGTCCTTATACGGACAACGATAACGTGGAATGTTGTAGGCATCAATAGCTTGCCACAAAAAGTCTATTATTGTTTTCTGATCTAAAAATGACGATGTACTAATATAATCTAATTGTTGGTTCATGAAAATTGGCGCTTTTCCGGCATCAGGACCTAAGTACAGGAGCGATTGATGGAGTCTGCATTTCCAGTCCTGCGTGAGATTCACAGAACTTTTTTCTATAAGCATAGTTCCTATCATCAAACCACCAACGGGTATTTTGACGAAGCAGGAATGATGAGCAGTTCAAGGCATGTTGTCAAATAAAAATCCACCTAACTCACAATCTGGCGTTAATATTTATATGAGATAAGCTGTACATAGTTACAAAGCATCATTTCAATTATCTCAGAAAAATAGAGACACTTCAATTTGACCGCTTATTCGTTATGATTACCAAGATGTCACCATGCAGATTTCAATAGCCACGTAAATAACAAGATTGCTAGGGTCTGTTTGGCAGGCCTAGCAGGATAAGTCAATTGTACATAAAAGTAAGCTTAGCCAGGCACGAATCACGACCCGATTCGATTCGACTCAAAATTTGTCGATTCGCAAGTCCATGACTACGGATTTTTTCAAGCAACAGCACAGGCTTTCATGCACTTACACGCCTTCGGATGTCTCACACTATTGACTTAAAAAATCCATGTTGATGTAGTATTTTTCGTCAGATCCAATTAAAGAAGAGAGAATACGTGACAGATAAAAAGAGAAGAAGAATGACTACTTTCATCACTGCATCAATAGTATGTATTTGTCACATAATCAATCACAGTTATGCACTCACCGTTCTTGCTGCAATCGCATGATTAACTCAAACGGTGGTCGGCGCACATCGTAGGGTAACAACTGCGGAACATACCCTGACGCCGTCGACGATCCACCATTCGACGCCGTTTCATCTCCCGCTGCACCCGGTTGATTGGCGCCGGTTTGACTTGCCGGCGAAGCTATCGGCTTACTTGAAGTTTCTGAAAACACAAAATTCGTGCAGGTCAAATTGAAGTGCGACAGCTGTCCGAAAGCATCATCGTTCGCCTGTGAAGAAACTTACCAGGGGGCTGCGGACCGCCGTTCTCCTCTAACGATTCGGGAATGTCCGAATCACTCATCTTGTCAACAGCGAGACATCAGTGAACTGCCGCGGATTCTGAAGAGGAACAATTGAGGAACCGTGAACAAAAATTGAAGACGAGGACAAGTTTCAGACAGCGTGGAAAGTCCAGCGCATTGACTACTCAGATTAGCTAATGAGAGAGACGTGTGGGAGATTTTCTTACAAACCGCTCCAATACACGTGTGAAAGTTAAAGTTCTTTTATATTTCATAGTGCGATAATCTCCATGATTCTTGCTTCCATAATGAAGTTCATGCTTTCATAAGAGTGCATAAATTTCCAGGAGCGCAATAAACAGTCTTTATTTCTCACCGTGCGTATAATGTAGATATCCTGTCACTTTATTTTACCTGTAAAGCAGATTACTGCACGGGCGTGCAGTAATATTTTCATTATTGCACTGGTTGAATTATAGATTTCTATATAGATATATGCGATTGAATTATATAAAACCCGCTTATTATTTCACCATAGAATTAGATTAGTCATAATGGTCATGATATCGGTGAAAAATAAAATTACCTACACAACTCGTGCAAAGATATCCATCTTTTGCTTTCTCCTCGATCAACATTCTATGCCCTCGCCTTTCGGGCTCGTGCATAGATATGTTGACCTCGAAGAAAGCAATAAAGATGGATTTTTTGCACTAGTTGCGTAAATAACTAATATTTGTCTCCATGCATGTAATGTAGATATCTTATCGCTTTATTTAACCTGCATATTATTTAAATAACAGATTACTGCCCGCGCGGGAGATAATATGTACTCAAATGCACTGGAAGGAGAGTAATCTATGCCGATAATGGGTGCTCTTGTACTGCTTTAGCATAGATATTTTCACGATTGATCAAGCAAAATTTCTATTCAAATGCTCTTGATGATCATAGACATATCAATCACTTCATTCCTTGATCATCATAGCACGTTGCCAAATAAAATTCTTTGCGCCTTATCCTAACAGTCGCACTCGATAGATTTTAATGGCCTTCACCCTACGGACTCGGGCATTTAAGATATAGCTACGTAAATAACTATCGTGCGCAGTTTCGCTATGGTACAATGTAGAAAAGAGAAGGCAACAATGTATGGCGTAATGATGATATCTGTATCAATGCATGTGAAAGATACAAAAGTAGAAATAAGCGAAAACCTCTCCCGAGTGAGTAACTGCCGATGCTTTTATAAAAATAAATTTTCAGATGTAAAAATATGCCGACGTTTCGCGTCCAGACGCTTAGGCAGCTCTGACAAATAGTGATTTTACAAAACTCTGATTCTCGTTGTAAGTCTCGTGACTGGCTGCTCGTTTGATCAATTGTTATCAACCTTTGATGAACACTTCAACGAGACTGTTGCAACGAGATTCAGAGTTTTATAAAATCACTCTATTTGTCAGAACTGTCACGACTAAGCGTCGGCGCATTTTTACATTTGAAAATTTTATATTGACAAAAACATTGGCAGTTATTCACTCGGGAGAGTTTTTTGTTTATTTCCACTTTTGAATCTTGGTCCTCCCGCCTCCTGCTATTGCATATATGTGAAAGATACTTAAGAATTCTCAGTTACCGTATATCTACATGGGTATTTCATAGCATTGCTGCCCACTTTTTTTCCTGCATTGCTGCCGAGTCTATTTCAATTGCGCACAATATTATTAAAATTGATTTTTTCGTGCAACAATGTAGCACATTTTCAGGCTCTGAGGCACCCTCAAATGTCCTACATTGTTGCCCTCAAAAAACCATGTTTATGTTGTATTACAGTTTGCATTCAGTCAAATGCTAGCACTTGAATAAGAGTGGACGAAATACATTGTGCAACGTATTAGTTCTGATTTTCTTGAAATGAATTTAATGGATTCATTTATATATAAATTGAGCACTAGTATGTAGAATGAGAGAACACTTAAATGCAGTCAAACTATTGAAGAAGTCCATTGAAGAATTGGTTTGAATAGTCCTAGTTTGTAAAATAGGCATTAGATAGAAAGTCAAAACTTTATTTTCATTGCTGACTATTTGAAGTTGAGTTATTTAAGAGTCGGCGCTTCTCTAACCTTCCTCCCACATCAAATTCCTCTAATTTGACTCCGAACAGACACACAGGCAAGGAAATGGTGAATATTTGAGCACTCCCTTGTACACTGCACCTCCCCGCATTTCAATAAAATATCAATAATTCTATTAATTCAGTCAGAGACACGTAAATACGCAATTTTCTCGTTTTATCCAGACATTTCGACAACTATTAACCATGCGTCAACGCTCATTAGCACTTCAGCGGGATAGATGCTTCCCATCAGCAACAGCAGCCACTCTCCAGTTGTCCTCATCACTGGTAGATGATAGATCATTCTGCCTCGCACACACAGCTAATGATTCTGACCCAAATGCTTCGGAAATATAATTCCAACAGGTCGAAACAAATACATGGATTGAAAACCAACTAGCGGAATCTTTGCATGAGTTGAAGAGAGATCGATGCTGTCGGGACAGTTGGTGGACTGTGTCGATGAAGAGGAGATTAGCGAGAGATGGAGGGGAGAGAGAGAGAGAGGAAGAGGGAGATTGAGGGTAGGGAGAGGGAGAGGGAAGTAAGAGGGGAGGAAGAGGGAGATTGAGGGTAGGGAGAGGGAGAGAGAGGGGAGGAAGAAAGAGATTGAGGGTAGGGAGAGGGAGAGAGGAGAAGAGGAAGGAGATTGAGGGTAGGGAGAGGGAGAGAGAGGAGAAGATGAAGGAGATTGAGGGTAGGGAGAGGGAGAGAGAGGGGAGGAAGAAGGAGATTGAAGGTAGGGAGAAGGAGATTGAGGGTAGGGAGAGGGAGAGTGGAGAGAGAATGACGAGAGAGAGGCGAGGAAAGAGGGAAGGCGAGAGATGGGAGGAGAGAGGGGAGAGAGGAATGGAAAGGAGGAGAGAGAGCAAGGAGAGGACGGCTCTCCTTGTTGTGCCACTCGCACAAATGATGTGAGGCATGTACTCAGAAAGATGAGGGAGAGGAAGAGAAGAAACGAGGTAGAGGGAGAGGGGAGGATGAGGTGAGGGAGAGGGAAGAAGGAGGGGGAGGGAGGAAGAGGTAGGAAGAGGGAGGAAAGGGGAGGAAGGGGGAGGAAGGGGGGAAGGGGGAGGGAGAGGGAGGAAACGAGGAGGTAGAGGGGAGGATAAGGTGAGGGAGAGGGGAGAGAGAGTGAAGAGGGAGGAAACGAGCAGGTAAAGGGAGAGGGGAGAGAGAAGATGGAGAGGGAGGAAATGAGTAGTTAAGGAAGAGGGAGGGGGAGGAAATGAGGAGGTAGAGGAGAGAGAGAGAGAGAGAGAGAAGAGGGAGAGGGAGGGTGCTCGCACAAGCTCGTGATCTATGCAGAATACTCATGTTTTGAAACTATGAGATTATATCTCATACACCACATTTGTCTATGGTATAACTACGTGAGATATCTTTCACGCATGTTTTGTTATTTCTACATTCCTGATTCATTTCTGATGTATTTGCATTGGACAATCTCTATGTCTAGACAGGGTATCATGACACTTGAATCGCTGGAATATTCCGAAGTTTTGCTATTTGCTGCTAATGACGGATGGTTGACACGAATGATAAACATGAAAATAGCGTAAAATCATGTGAATAATGTCATGAAACAAGTTATCAGTCATAGAAGCATCCCTCACACCCTCCACCGTCATACCAGCAGAGAAGGTGTGTTCTGACTGACAAGACATCCCGTAGAACTCAATAAAAACCGACAGTGATTTTGCTGATGCACAGGGAGCTCAAAACTGACTGTAAATCTAAACAAGCAACCTCAAACAGGTTTGCGTAATTTCTTGAGCATCTAATTACAATCCATGGCCAAGAACCAAAGACCGAAAATCCCCAACCCGATAAATTTGAAGGCTTTTTCAAACAGTCTGAAGTAACTGAAAATTGTGATCTTGGATATCCTCTTCACTTCTTTTATTCAAATACCATTGTCTACTTAGATTTCTAAATCTATGGGGTAATAATATCGGATAATGAAAATGTGTAAATTGCTGTTAGTTTAGCTATGTTTTTGATCCTTTTTCATTTCTATTCTACCACAGAAGATGCACTGAAACAATGTTGAAAACTGTGCATTGCAATGCACACTTTTATCATTTAGAAATCCATGGTCTTTTGTGCACAGAAACATTCAGTGATGTAATTAGTCCGAGAGCTACTGAAGCTTTCTTCCTAAATTAACGCACAAACGCCTTAATAGCATGGATTTGTAGATCTTGAAACGCTGAACACAAAAATCAAATTCTTAACCGTCACAGCCAGTCGCTTTCGGTTATAGGTGAGATTAAAGCATTCCCATTGGAATCCAATGGTGAATTCAAGAAATATCTATGGATTGTGAAACACTTGGCAATTTTCGTACATTTTCTTTTGCAGAAAAGAAATTATTTATCAAAATGTCATGAAATTTGAAACATGATTGAGTTCAGAACATCAACTTCGATATAAAAGTTGAAGTGAGTCACATGATTCAGTATTTGATGTTTGAGAGCCTCTACAAAATGAGTAAATTTCGTGTTTTGACTTAATTTTGTCGATTTTGCTCATTTTGTAGAGGCTCTCAAACATCAAATACTGAATCATGTGACTCACTTCAACTTTTATATCGAAGTTGATGTTCTGAACTCAATCATGTTTCAAATTTCATGACATTTTGATAAATAGTTTCTTTTCTGCAAAAGAAAATGTACGAAAGTTTCTAAGTGTTTCACAATCCATAGATATTTCTTGAATTCACCATTGGATTCCAATGGGAATGCTTTAATCGATCTTAAAATCGATCTTAATCGAGCTTTAAATGAATGGTAATTTCAGATCGAATGAACCAGAATATAAAGAGAATATTCCAACAAGAACAACTGAATGTTGGACTTGCACAACGTTCAAAAACTCTGAGGAATGTATTACAAAAGAAAATCACAACCAACAAAATATGTCAACTCACTAATTGTCCCATAAACAACAACGAACTTTGTTTCAGACAAAATGTGATTTATAAAATAACTTGTTCGAAATGTCAAAAATTTTATATTGGGAGTACCATCAGACTACTGCATACCAGAATTAAAGAGCACGTTACTCAAAAAGCATCATCAGTACATAAACATTTAAAATTATGCAACAGTAACCACATAACAACAGAAGTAATAACACAAGAACACGACAATACTAACATCAGACTACGTGAAGTAATGTGGATCAACAAGGTACAACCGAAAATTAACTCGAGAGAAGAACGCGAACAATATAAACATTTCCTTTTTATATGAATTATTTGATAACATTTTCTATACTTATACCTCCATGAAGAATTTTTACATCTATGTAATTATTACATCTATGCACTTCATATACTATCAATACTTCTATGGATTTTATTTACTTACTGAAACCTTGATATCTTACTAACAATATTTTCAAAATCGTTTGATATTTGTAAACATAAAATCCTTTTATCCCCTGACGCGGCCTGTGTAGGCGAAAATTTGGGAAATAAAACAATAATAACAGCATCGGCTACTTTCAATTCATTAATAACAATGAGGTTGTTGAACTCAAAATCTATGTAACAATCTCGTCCGCAAACGTACTCGTGATTGTTACATAGATTTTTCGTTCAACAACTCTGCATTGCAGTGAATGCTATGCGGCATTATTATGTCTCGGCTGCACGACTCATTGTCTACTTATATTTCTAAATCTATGGTGCAAAGGAATAATGACAGTTTGTACATTGTGTTTAGGTTCGTGTATCTTTCAATGTTAAAATATTGAACAGCAATATACCTGTTTAGCAAATTGTGGTTCAATCATAGATAACCTCAACACAATGATATTGCAATTCAGATCTCAGAATCGCAATAAGCTATGACTTCGTGCCTGACGGCCCTCAGCCTTATAGCATATTGCGGTTCAGATATCTGAACTGCAATATTACATTGTGTTTAGGTTCGTATATCTTTCAATGTTAAAATATTGAACCGCAATATACCTGTTTAGCATATTGCGGTTCAGATATCTGAACTGCAATATTACATTGCTGCCTGCTGTCGGCAGGCAGCAATGGCATTACCAGACCGTCATTTTTCTGTGTAAAATAAATGACTGAATCTAGGATTTCCATGCGTAGAAAGTACGAGGATGCGAAGCATCCGAGTACTTTCTGCACAGCATGGAAATCCGAGATTTAGTCATTTATTATAATATATTTAACTATCTAGGTTAATGAAAGTAGACAAACTAAATCAAACTACATGTAAATAGACCTACCATAGATCTTACATACATACTATACATATCTTTATAGTATAGAGGAGTGTCATGTCCAGGTGCTAGTATATAGATGTCCATGATCTTAGGTTATCTAGGAATCAGATCAAACTATTTTGAATTTTTTCGAATGTCAAGCATATATTTCTGAACAGTTCAGTGATATCAAAATGGCTTCTAAAAATTTTGCTCTTACATGAAAAAAGATGAAAAAAGAAAAAATGATATAAATAATTGCATTCCCAAGAGCACATTGTCGAAAAGTAGGTGGGCAATGAAACTTTCGATGACTGGCTGGCCGATTGGAGAGTGAGATACAACGATGGCATCGATAAAGTATTAAAAGAAGTACATGAATTCACCAAAGCAGATTTAGATTATTGCCTCACATATTTTTTCTGTGATATGCGCAAAGCTACTGGAGAAATTTACCCTCCCCAAACACAGGAAGATATTTGTAGCGCTATTCAGTACCATTTCAACAACTTGTTGGGATGGAATATTTCCATATTTAATGATGTCGAATTTATAGAAAGCCGCAAGACTTTGAACAGCCAAATGAAGAATGCCGCTGAGATTGGCCTGGTCCGTCCGAAAAAGAAAGCCGTTGTGATCAGTAAAGATGATGAAGATTTGCTTTGGAAAAATGGATCATTTGGTTGTTCAGGTTCAGAGCAATTGTTGAAGAGTTTGATTTATTTTTTTGGTTTACATTTTTCGTTACGGGCTGCTCAAGAACAACCGGACTTATGCTTCGGTGAAAATTCTCAAATTACATTGCACAAAGATAAAGATGGAAAAGAATATTTGCAATATGTGGAAAGAGTATCAAAAATAGGAAATTCGGACTGAAAATGGCACGTTACGAACCAAAAGCTACAAGATTGTACTCTTCTGATGATTCTACACGTTGTCCAATAAACTTATGCAAAAAATATTTAGAACATAGACCAGAATCTAATGGAGAAGCAGGATGCGAAGCATTTTACTTGAGTCCAATAAAATCACCTCAAACCAACATTTGGTACAATAGAATTCCATACGGAATACACTCAATTCAGAAGGTAACAGCTCGACTTACAGAGAGCTTGGATTTTCCTGGATTTGTATCGAATACGAGTTTAAGGAGAACGGCACAGAATCGTCTTTTATCAAGTGGATTACCGGCTACTATTATTCAAAAGAAGACGGGAAGAACAAGCGAAAATGCAGATGCTGCATACATCGATGCAAGTGAATTTGAACGACGAATGCCAAAAGAATGAAGACAAAGTCAATGTTGAAGCCCAAAGGATGGAATCGGCTCCACCAATGAGTTTTTCAAATTGTGAAATCAACATTAAGATTCATGTTCATCAAAATAACTGATGGAGTAACACTTTACAAACTAACAATTGTTAACTACTTTTTAATCTTACATTTTGCTATTGGTCTTTAATGATGAAATAAAGTACTGGTACTTTCTACAGAAAGTACTCCAACAAAGATATTTTCATTGACTTTACCATGGTGAGCAGAGTACTTTCTACGATGAGAAAATATCCCATTAACCAGTACTGAATACTATAGATTGACCTAGATAGTGAAATATGTATATGATAAATGCCTCGATAGAGGATTTAAATGGTCAGAATGTCCGAGTGGCGAAGCCACGAGGATATTTGGCCATTTGGATCCGATATCGAGGCATTTATAACATATTTATAGCACTGTATGTAATGATATCAACATTGACAAACATAATTGATATATTCAACCATAGATCTGGGATTCTGTATTCTTGGAGATCTAGAATATCTAGGTTTCCATAGATTTATTTTCATTTTTAGATTTGAAACCTTGGAATTCTTTGGATTCAGTCTTATCTATCTATGCATTCGTTGTAGGAGTCCATGGATAGCAAAGGCATGAAAGATCGAATTCTATGGTTCATCCACAGACTACAATAGCACTATGATTTAGAAGTCCATGGATTACCTGGTATATTCCATAATATTCTCAATGATGTTTGAAATTTGAATCATGCATAATCTAACTGGAATAATCTGGTCATTTTATCCAAGCTCATCTCCTGAAAGGTTTACACGATAATGGCTTCACGTATCACTGAAAATCAAATTCCCACTTCCAGTAGATTTGCATCAACTACTGACACTGAAATTCAAAGCCATCTAAATGAAGTGACCCCAAAAAATACTATTCAAAAAGCGAAGTGGGCATTTAAGCTATTTAAGAGTTGGCACGATGAATGGAAAATTAGAATTCACGGTCCATTAAAGGTAATCAAGGGAATTGATGAATTTACCGAATCCGATTTGAATTACTGCCTCAAGTACTTCTTTTCTGATGTCAGAAAAACTGATGGTAGCAGGTATCCACCGTCAACTTGTTTCTACATTCTACATCAAGTGACATGTTCCTTACAAATACAAGCCTGAGAAGGACCGCGAAGAATAGGCTGGTGCAAGCCGGGATTCCAAGCGAGGTCGCCAGGAAGAAGACTGGCCGCATATCTGATGCTGCAGATTCTGCATACATCGATGGGAACTTATTTGAGAAGCAAATGAGCAGTGCTATATACTGTAATCAGTCAAATAACGAAGTGAGATCCATTGAGTGTCAAAGTGGAGCAAGGTTCTCATTCCAAAATTGCACTGTTAAAATTACAGTGAATGAATGCAAGGAACTAAATGACTCAAATGAAAAATGACTTCTGTGTTTTTGCAAAGTGTTCTAGTTGTTTGCCTTAACTGAATGTAAGTACTTTTATGACCAGTACTGACATTTTAAATACAGATATCGACAAACTATAGTACTTTCCTGAAAAATTAAATATGGCTTTTAACAATACTAAATACCATTTACAGTGCTTTAAATACTGATAACATAGAAGTTACTGCTAAGATCATAGACTTCTAAATTGCAGAAGAATGTTCTGTTACAGGAAGTCTATGGATACATGTAGATGTATATAAGCAGACAATGGAAATACCACATGAGATTTCTCGGTAAGTGATGAACAAATCGTCGGCCGCTAACGCGACCTCTGCTTAGTACATTGCTTACCTTGAAATCTCATATAGCATTCCTACATTGATGCTCTCAAAATCTAGGCATTATTGATAACACTGCTACCTGCCGTCAGCCGTCCGGTTATGTATGATTATGACGCTGGTGGCGTGCGTATGAGCATCCATGGCCATTGCTGCACACCACCAGCATGATAATCACATTGCTCAATAGAAATCTGCTATGTCATCCTGCGGCCTTTACGGTCGTCTTGAAAAATGAGACAAAACGTGCAGACACGCTTGTGAGACCTGTCTGCTTGCTTTTTGGAATTGTCACAACAAAGACCTTAGAATTTCTATTGAACAATGGTAGGAACCTTCCCATAAGAACAGCTATGTCCCTTGTCAGCTTTATAGAGTGTCTTTGCATGCCTGCATTCATTGTGACATATCAGGGGCTCACGTTGTAAAGGGCTGCTGAATGGGGGAGTAGCGCCCCCTACCGAAAATTTTATCTACCTCCTTAATGAACCACGAAAAGATCTCCAAATTTTAGATGGATTGTTTCCTACGTATTCCACAGAGTTCCATCAAATTCGAATAAGATCGGCTTAATAAGTTAGTCACAATGAGTTTTTTAAAATGTGAAGGTTTAAATTCTTTTTTGCAAGTTTGTCGAATTATGCTCTATTTCCACTTTGAATGCTTTCAGGCGTCCTGATTAATCTTGTAACTATTCGAATTTATGAAAGAAACTGATAAATCTATAAAGCGTTGTCGTGTCAATTTGAGCAGTAAATTTTGTAAATTCTGTTTAGACTTCGATTTCTTGAATTCAAAATTTTAAATTTGAATTGTGATATTTTCCCAATTGGACCGGAATTCAAAATGCAAACTTGATCTCTAATGTGTGAATTTCCAAGAAAGATAATTTTCTGACTCGACATGATGAGTTTTGGTGTCTTTTGTTTTGAATTTGGTCATATGGTTACTGAGATGCTGGAAAGAAATGGCAATTAAAGTAAAAATATTCATTCTCTGACTTGGATTTCACCTTCAAAATTACCTTGAATTACGAAACAATGATAATCTTCTGTCTCCCAATGGTGATAGCATTCACTTCATGTATTTTGTTTTGAATTTGGACCGTTTGCTTCAGAAATAAGCAAGGGGGCGTTTTTCAAAATAGGACACCTGATGCTTTTTGCTTTTTTTCATCCTCCAAAAACTGCCCATTTTGCGTCGTTTTCTTCAGGTAATCTTTAATGATAGAACCTGTGTCGAATGTGTCCAACCGTTCACGTGGAGTAAGAGCAATTTTTCTGATTCTAATCCTTTAAGTATAGCTAGCTATTACTGAACTCACTCTGAGATATCTGGTGCTGTAGCCTAATTTACGGACATACGAATGAGCAGCATTGTTATGGAATGCACGACACTCACCTGATTTACGTAGCTGTCTCTGCGTCTATTGTTTCCGAATAGATTAATATGCGGACTGATTTATCAGATAAATGTTCAGAATCTATGAGTACCAAAAGCTATGCATGCTCTGAGCCAAAAGCTTTCATGAAGTCGGCCCCAGAGAGCCAATCCAGAGATAGAGCAATGGTAGGTGGCCTCAGTGGCACAGTGGTTAAGTGCTTGGTTTAGCGATCTTTCGGTCTCGAGGTCGAGTCCTGAAAGTGTCATTGGAAGTCGACAGAAAGGGCATCCGGACTAAAAGGTCGCGACGCTCCGGAAAAGTGGACTAGTGGATGCTAAGCCACAATTAATCACAACATCTCAAATCCTGATAAACAGAAGATTGACAGTACAAATAAAATAATCAAATATTGAGCTGTATCCTCTGTGGAAAAATGGGAGCAGACCTGAATAGCTGCCATTTCATCCAATATCAGGAATCATCAGCAGGCCTAGTTCACATCTCTCAACATCGACACAACTCCCTATCTGAATCTCAAATGATGTAGAAAGTCTTTGAAACGATTTCTTGCCATCGTCTGTTGAATGGGTGTACAATGTATCTATCAGTTGAATCTCACTTCAACATTGACCATCAATGACAGAATAGGCATTGCTGTATGGTATCAAAATTGACACCATGGTCTGTTTAGGTGAACTTGTTTATGCACCCCGCTTAAATCCGAAAGTAGCTTAAGTGCATCTGACAGGCATAATACAACAAATCAGGAGATGCCTGAAAAAACCAAACCATGATTCGACTCGATTACATGTGCATCAAATTTTGACAGGTCAACAGTTAGTCTGGTGTCAAAAACAGACAACGGTCTTTCTAATGTTAGTGCAATAGACCATGAAAGTGACATGGTATTGGATTAGTAAGTGCTATTCGCAGCTACTAAGCTACGAAGCTAAGCTGCGCAGCTCAGTGCTATGAACAGCTGTGAGCTTTCAGCAGAAATGGTTTCTTTTGGAAACTAGATAATTCAGTGATGCTTGTGCAATATTGATGCAAATGAAGAGTCTGAAAAATAGCAAGTACACTCACATCCACTTTGAAAATTAAAAGTGTTTATATTTTACAGTGCAATAATCTCTATGATTATTGCTTCTATAATTAAGTTTATGCTTTTTGAAGAGTGCATAAACTTCACGGAGTACAATCAACAGTCTTTATTTTGCTCCGCGCATGTATTGTAGATATCCTATCGCTATAATTGATGCAGTCGTCAGCCTTCCTTGCTCTAAGTATCAGTGGAAATATGAGGATTTGAGAGTCAGAATTCGATGACAGGGCACCGGAGGGTATCTGAATCTCATAAGTTCACAAACAGCTTCTACAAGTCAAATAATTATCATCACATCATTCAAAATATATATTATGCCCATTTTCAAACATGCTGTTTCATGTGAGACAAGACTGTTTATTTGTCTCCGTGCATGTATTGTAGATATCCCATCGCTTTATTTGGCCTGTAAAGCAGATAATATACGGCGAGGGAAATAATATTTACTCCAATGCACGGGCAGGAGCGTAATCTATGGCAATTAAGAGTGCTCTTGTCCAGATTTAGTATAGACTAGATCTGTGAATAGATATTTTCACTATTGATCAAGCTACATTTCTATTCAGATACTCTTGATTATCATAGATATGTCAATCAAAATCTGTCCTAGATCATCATAGCACGTCGCCAAATAAAATTCTCTACACAACTCGTCCATGAGATTGCTTCATCATAGCATTCGAACTCGTTAGATTCAAATAGCCCTCACCCTACGGGTTCGCGCATTTAAGATATGTAGCTCGTGGAATGCTGTAAAGAAGCAATCATGCACTAATAGCGTAAATAACCATAATGTTTCACTCCTTCATTGAAATACATTAGCACATAAAAAGTTTTCATCCTCTGAAACCGTAAATTCTGGAAATCTCAAGAAACACTGTTGATTTCTAAAATTCCCTAACAAATAGAGGTACATTTCTGACAGCTTTTAATTCAGTAGCAGTTCCTCTGCTATTCATTAAACACTACTTTAGAAGATAAACAGTGTGGAGAAGGGTACAATAGTTTGGTTTTGTTTTAATGTCAAGGATGTTAACCTCACATGGAAACAAGATTGTAGTTCTACGGAACTAACATTTTACTGACCAGAGTTCCGTTGACGAGAAATGGAAATGTCAACTAACTGACACTTTAGTCAAAAGCAAACAAATGGAACTTGTCAAGTCGGAAGAGTATCTGAATAGAACTGAATGAAGATTTTGATAAGTGAAACAAAGTTAAAAAACACTTTCAGACAACTTAAAAGAAACATCCAGTAAGCTTGCAGTCACTTCTAGTGAAATTGAGAACTTCAACTAGCCAATAGAAATCCGACCTTTCCCTTTGTTTCAGTTAATGAGACTAGAATGGACAACAGTATAGGTGGAAATTACGACGGAAGACAATCTCAAAGCGATCCACTGCATCATCAACATTACAAAAGCTAAAACATAATTGGATGACATACATAACCTGCTGGTCTAGAAGCCAGCAGAAGTGGGAGTAATAACAAACAAGTAGAATATCTTGATATTAATATAAATATCAATGACTGCGGCACAATTACATTTGTTTTTCATAAAGTCGACCATTTTAATTTCCCTGTCACCCTTTTAACCTTTCCGCAAAAACTGTATGCCCTACAGGTCAGGAGCTAGAGTGTTTGCTGGACAAGTTTTAAGATATGGGCGCATCTGTACATTGGAAAAAGATTTCATCCAAAAAGTCAATCGTACAGCTACTACTCTCATTAAGAGAGGATATAACAGCGTAGATCTCAAGCAAAGTGCTGAGAAGCAGCTGCATACGCATAGTGAACTTTATTGAAGTACGGATATTGTTCTGCGAAGCAGATTCTTAATAATTGCGCGTGCTTTCATTGATTTAATTAATTTCGAGGCTGCTTTCTTATAGCAGGGCCCCGCTTGGGTGAGTTTGAGCGTTCAGGAGTAGGGGCCGAAACGCGAATCTTTACCTAAGTTCCTGCTGATGACCTCAATTGCACATTTTTTCAATTAGGTAATCTGTTGTAGTTGTTATTTCCTTTAACCTGTAGGGAACGCCACATGGGTCCTTTGGAGGGATCAAATTCTTTTCACTTATCGTTATCTTCTACTTCATCTTCTCCTCAATCAAAGCATTAAATTTCATTCTGACGCAATTGACATGTGCAAGCATCTGGGTGATCAGACCTGCAGATTAAGTTTTGTCAATACATATAAGCAATTTCCGCAATTACTAGACTGCCCAACACACAGTGTGGCAGACAGGCAGGAGTTCTCGAGTAAGTCATCAATTTTTTTTCACACTCTACTTATATTTACACCACTTTTTTCATTACCTACCATTTGAATATTTTCAACATTTACATTTGTGTTTTATTCTTATTTTTCACATTGGTTTTACTTACTGAATAGTTCGATTTGTAATTTAATTCATTATTAATTGTGTTTCGCCTAAGGTTAGACCTTGCTAATTTGATAAAGTGATGAAGCATTTGATCGCTTCAAGATTGTTTTCCGACTTCGTAATTTCCAGCTATTGTCCATCTACGAAGCATTGAGTATTAAACGGTTTGCATCTGACCTCTGTGCTCAGAAAGATAGCTTGTTCACTATACGTCTGCCTTGGTGACTATTGATCTTCTGTGATAACATCGTTGCATATTTGTCACTCAGATCCGTGTTCAACATTAAATAGAATCGCTCGTTGATGAATTTCGTGTTTTTGTTTCATTTACTAGTTAAGTAATGGATCAAAATTAACTAGTGGCTATGAATTGATTGATAATGTGATCCAATTAAATTAATTGATTGTCGACAAATAAAGCGACCAATTAAACTGCTATTAAATTTCTGTTCGCATGACATCCTCACAGCAGTTGGTCAGAGCCTTATAAACACGCAAACTAAACTGTACATGTCCTTGATGGTCCTGAGTGGTTTTTTAAGGTATCTGGGCCTACATCTGTCATGCAAAGAGAATAGGAACGACAAAGGATGCAGTGTCGAAAAAATATTTCCTTCTCCAGGGCTGGAATAAGACTCCGAATTCCTTCTCCAATGTCACTGCAACCAGGGATTGTCAAAAATTAATTGGCATCGACTAATTTTCAATTAATTGACTGATAATTTTTCCAGTTCAATTCCAATCAATCAATTGTTATCTGTTAGTAGCCTAGATTGCATATCTTTTTTCACCCCTGCAGTCTTTTCTCAATTCACAATTGTCGTAAGCATTTCATGTTGGCAAGCAGCAACGCTTAGATTCTTAAGTAGCCACTTATTCATGTTTGTTTCAACCAGAGTAAACCGCGCTGTCCTAAAATGCAGGCGAAATTTCTCCACTTAATCGTCACTGATGAAAACAATGGAGAGAATCAAGAACGCCTGTGTGAACTATATGCCAAAGGCATCTCATACAGGCGTTTGTGAGAGAGAATCTAGGGAGATGATCTGCTTGTCTGATTGGTCAGACTAATCGCAGTATTAAAACATAAAAAATGGTAGGCCTAGTTGTTCTGTTAGCAATGATATAGCCTACTGTCATGGCCAGTAACTTTCTAAGACCATAGGTTGTTTATTGCTGTGTCACGTGTTTAGTTAGACAAATCTTGGATCAAATAAATTAATAGTTACTGCTATCAAGTTACAGAAACTGTTCGAATGTTGGATTCCAATTTTAATTAATTAATTTCTTTGTCCACTTAAATTGCAATCAATTATTAATAATTCCTGTGGCTCGGTCAGAGCCTTATAAACACACAAATTATACTGTACAGGTCCTTGATGAGGCATTGCTGACATCTCCGCACGCCCACAGCACTCATTTCTAATGCTCGATCACGTCATACATTTCTGACGATAGCAAGAGTTGTACAAACAAGTCAATCATCCGCTCAAATTGGAGAGAAACTGACCTCTGACCTCTCATAAATGAAGCAAAGTGGATCCATTTGTTTCACAAATAATCACCAGTCGATTTGAAAGTCTCTAGACCGGCAACTAGGAAGTCCAATCTTCACCTGCCGGTTCACTCGCCATTCATAAGATTGTGCAACAAACTGTTGCGTAGGTGATGACGGGGAATGGCTACTGAGAAGTATTTATAGATTTCCGGTGAAAAGAAATGATTGTCTTCATTCCTTTGAGAAAGTGACAGCTCATTTTCTATGGAACAAAGCTCGATCCCCCACACCGGGCTAGAAGCGATCTCGAAGCATGAAACGTTGCCCAGATAGGGATTTAGAGAGATTTAGTCTTGGCTAAGGCGAGCAGAAATCTGCTTTTCGTGAACTCCTTGCCTCGGAGTAAATGTGAATGCGAGATGGATTGAAAATTGATATAATACAGCGCCTAAATTAATGCGGCCTCCGATGGCTTGCCAATTGGTTGTGCATTGGGCCTGCACAATCATCATCCTGCATTTTTATCATGGTGCAGTCATTACCAGAGGTGATCAAAAATTAATTGCGATTAATTTTGGCTGAGCAGTCAATTAATCGCGATAATTATCATCACCACTTGAATGTACTAATTTCCGATTTTAAATTTTGAATCACTATGCTATTTCACTTTAATAAATTAGGCTACAACAATGGAAAAGTAGATAGTCCAGCAGGCAGAACGAGTTTATGCAGGGAACGAGGCCGAAAGTGAGACTTTCACAGAATGATGCACACCCTGTGCTTACTACGAATCTGCGCATCTGCCGAGTTCTAGCAAGTTCCTCTTCTTGTCACACACGATCAAAGAAACACATATGTTTATGCGATGGGACGCAGATTAAAAACTTCGGCAATAATGAAATTTTCTATGTTTTTGCTTTCGTTTATTGCGGTGAAAAGTAGTAAGTCTAGAGAGCCACAATTTTTGACATGGAATGTCTTTAGGTCATTTCCTATGGTATGCGTGTTACTATTGTGTTTCTGATCGACAATGTATGCGAGAATGTGGTTGAAGGTGGATAAAACTGCACGAAATCATAACTTGTCAAACACAAAACTTGACACTGGGAAGTCACATTTCGAGAAAACACAATAACATTATCGTTAACGCGTGAAGCATCATTGACTGAGCGGTGATGACGCAAACTGGCCGATTGGCTGCTGCCGACTTCCCGCTTACAGTTGCGTGGTAGTGGAGCAATACAAATTGGTCATGACCTGAAGCATTCATCAAATTTAACGTCGATTGTGAAAGTGCCGCAATGTTCTGCATTGGCTGCTCAACGCCTTCGGAAAAGGAAAGACATGCTGGAATTTCAACCGACATCACAAGCACGAATTTGCGCTAAATACAAAATGATTATTGACATCATGGTTTACCGATATCCAGCCATCTACCCGACTCGCAAGCTACCGCCAGAAAACTAGATCTGACGCTTGAGTCTTCATCATGTAATAATATGTCTACGATCAAAGACGATTTTAATTGCGATCATCTCTCAGGCCTTCGGATACTCTGACGGTGACATGGGTGACAATTTTGAGCCGTTTAATTCCAGTTTCACGTTTACTTGAGAAAAGTTGCTTTGTGGCTTCTGAATCGGAATTTAGTTAAATGGTGCTATCAGTGTAGTTTTCCCTTGGACGGAGAATTAACCGAAGTTCAGCAGTGAAAGTGAGAACATTTCGTGCTTGTGATGTCGGCTGAAATTCTAGCATTTCTTTCCTTTTCCGAAGGCGTTGAGCACCATGATGAACACTGCGACACTTTCACCATCGACGTTAAATTTGATGAATGCTTCAGGTCATGACTAATTTGTATTGCTCCACTCCCACGCTGCTGTGAGCGCGAAGTCGACAGCAGCCAATAGGCCACTTTAACGACAATGTTATTGTAATGTCACGAGATAGCAGTCAGTGATCAGGTTGACCTAAGCTTTCATTTCAGACGAACTTGTAAAATGGGTGGAATTCCCTTTTTATTTCCTCTATGCCCTGGTTGGTGGTCCCCTGTAGTTAAACGGTGAACTCTGTGACATCAACTCCACACAGCGATCGAAATATTCTACATGAAGAAATGTGTGGCACCACGACGTAGGTCTTCAACAAAATCATTTGTTAAGATCGCTATTTTATCTTTGTTCACCAATAAATTATAGAAAGAGAGGACTACGTGCATTTTCACTATGACTAACGAATAGTTTCCTGTTTCTAGACCTTGTACTTCTCACTCAATCATAGAAAAACACACAAGTCCTCAGTCTGCATCCCATAGGATGTTCTCTTTGATCATGTCTGACAAGATGAAGGAACCAGGATGATTCGCAATAGCCACAGGATGTACATCATTCTATAAAGGTGTCATATTCGGCCTTGCTCCATGCGGAATCTTTCTCTGGCAGCCGGACTAATACGCTTGTAAGTGAAAATCGTCAACAACTTACATATCCCATCAAAACAAAGGCAGTTTCAGGAGCCACCGATTTCAGAGCTCAGTATTGAAGAGCGAGACTTCCTGGTTGATAAATTCCGTCCTCTGAAATAAAGGATTACAGGATTACTCTACTAATCATGTGATAGTGAATGAGCATGTTGAACAGCTTTACTGTTGACGACACCGAGTCGCTTATCAATGAATTCTGCATTTGATTCGACCAATTATTGAGCTGTGTTCTCCAGTGGGACATCTATGCACGATGAAAGACATCAATAAGTCAGAAAAAGTGCAGAAACGATTAACTTAACGAGTGTGTCATGGACTTAAACCACGTAATAAAGACCACTCTGTTCGCAAGAAGAAACCCTTCAAAACAATTTTTGGTCAAAAGCATGTTTTTCTAGATTTTTCAACATAACGACCATGGAGTAAGTATAGAGTAGGCAGAGTGCCGAATCCAAAAAAAATGTCAGCACACAGAAAATTTTTATATCAAAAGATTCAGTTTTTTGCTAAGATTACGCTCCTGTTGTAGTCCAAAAAAATGGCAAACCAAATTTTAAAAAGATAAATATTTGCAAATTATTCTTGTGTTTTATGTACTAGCGATTTGGTACTTCAGACCCTAAGACAGGGGTTCCCAACCTGGGGTACGCATAATATGGGAGATTTATTATAATCCATTTTTACTTTGTTAACTTTCCTGTTCATGGGTCATTTGAACTGTTGAACTTTGAGCGCATTCCGCATTATGTTGTCATCATCTGGCCTTGAAGCAGCCGTTGCTAACTGGCAACCATCAACTCGACCCCAACCACATACTTATATGAACCCGGATTCTCCACCATAGTAATGATTAAAAGCAAACAAAGAGTATGTTTGATGTTGTAGCATGGATTTCGCTGCGCTTGTGTTGCTACACAAGCACGCATCATTTACGTGTAGTTAAATTTTTGTGTTATTCAATTACGAATTTCGTATATTTCTACGCGCAATCAAATTTTAGTATGATTGAATTCCTGCTATTTTCTATATGTTAAGTGAGGGTACGTGGAAAAGTGAAAAATCCTATGATTTTCTGCTTTGGGGTACGCAACATGAAAATGTTGGGAACCCCTGCTCTAATATATGATTAATATAAAACTTATTCGATATTAAAAAGAATGAAACTTTGCTAGTAAGTATCCTAATAAAACGGAAATCAAGCTAATTATCAAAGAACCACATATTGTAATGCAGCTAGTCTTCATACAAAAGTTGAGATCTTATTCTGCTTCTTTGTTGAAACAAGGTTGCTGACAATAGCAAAGTTAATAGCACTTTTCCACCAGGCTAAATGGATTGGTAAAGTTAAGACTCTTTCCGTTGTTCACTAGCAGACTCCAATATACGGTCACTAAAGGCCACTGTGCGAAAGTGAGTTATAAATGGTTAGAAAACATTACTCTATGTAGTTAGAATTCAGCTATATATACATGGATAAATTCAATTTTCATAAGTATATGACTTTGTTATTCTCTGAATATATGCTTGACTTCCCAACTGAATCTGAATAATGTAGTGGGCCAATTTACATCTTTTAAAGTTAGTTGTGAGCATCGTCTTTTATTATAATATTTTACTGTTTCATTGGGTAGTTTCTCACATGATCACGGTTAAGAAAATGCTCTTATTAACAAGGCTGAGCATTTAAGTAATATACACTACCTCTACAAGGTTATCATGTCACGGAGGATTTGTAAAATCCTATTCTTTCTTCTATATAACTACCATGATGAATCAATTGTGTTAGTCAAGAAACTTCACTGAATGCATGTAGTCGAAAAGAATACGCAAAAATGCATGAAGCGCGGGCTAAGTCGGACAAAAGCTACACACTAACAATAGAAAAATCATATCGATCGACAATTCCTATGTCAAGGACTGCAAAACTGAAAAAAGCTTATATCACATGTGGTACTAAGTCAAAACTCGAGTTCATTTAATAAAATCGAAACTGCATACACATTGGGATCCATATGCCTTACCCAATATGCTTACTCTATGATACCGACCTGAGTATATGGATCAGCATCAAGATCTAATGAATGCCGGTCTTTCACATTTTGTTATCACATATTTGTAAATTTCTCTGCAAGCTGTCACAGGAAATTGATTATCCGGCGAAAATTCTAGGAGAAGCTGGCTTTAGATGCTGCCAGACAGACTCCTGTTAATTGAATTTCATTTTGAGGACATTCCTGGCGTAGTTTTATCGAAACCGAGTTTCTTGACCATTTTGTAGAAAACCCACCTGATCTCCAAAAAAATTACACAAATAATTTCCCAAACTACACATCATTCGAAAGGGCATGAAAAGGGGTATTCAGAAAAACAGCATTATATTTATTTTTAAGGTCATCCCTGGACTGAGGTGAATGTCAAATGTCAAAAACGCCAATATTTAACTAATTTCCATTAGATCACTATTCGAAATGGAAAATGACAACAAAAACTAATAAACCATACACTACTCGAAAGATCTGGTCAAGTTGGTTAATAAAACGATGACTATTAATCGCTATGAGATTACGTCATTGTACTAGATGAGGACAAAGGTCAAATAATTCAAACTTTTAGTTCAGCTCAAATAGCACTAAAATGGTGCAGTTTAGTTTCTGCAGGTGAAGAAACAACCCAATTCGGAGGCTTTTATCGAGACTCTGAAGCTAAAATCAACATGATTCTGAAAATTTTCAATAATTGTTGATCGGATGCAGAATTAAAAAGTACAAAAATAATAAAAAATCACATTTGAAATTTGAATTTCAAATTTCAAACATGCATACATGGTAAGCAGACAATTTCAAATTTAAAAACTTTGCATTTGTGAGTATCTTTATGTTGATGGAAAGAATACTTTTATGCAATATCAACTGATTTCATCAAGAATTGATGCCGCAATACACAATGCCGAAATCAGACAAAATATTCCAAACATTCAAATTTTAAAATAGCTCTCACGCCATAAGTATAGTGCCAAATTTATTATCCTTCTGTCAAAAGTTGCATAATACATGAAACAAATTATTAGAAATCTGGTGGCCATAGCCTGCTTGGTTTAAAAGATATGCAAAAGAATCGTCAGGGGAGGGGCGAAAAACGCCTCTCTTTAAAGGCTTTTAAACCAAGCAGGCGAAAAACGCTTCTTCCCCAGTGGGGCGAGGGCAAATCGCTATATTAGCGACATATCAACAGAATGACATTTGAACACCAAGATTGAAAATGAGTAACTTGATCCTTTAAGCAATCCATCGATAAAACTATGTTGTCTAAGCGTCGTCGAGTCATTTCAGCGCTGCATCTAAGAAATCTAAAGCGTAGACAAGAGCTAGAATGATAAGAGGAACTTGGAAGCGGAAATGAACTTACGGGAACCAGACTTGCTCAGATTGCATTTATAGCACAATTCTACGTATCCAGATGTTCGCTAAACGCCAAAAATACGAAATCAAATTTGTTTCTTCGGGTAAAAGGTATTGTAATTTAAAACAAATTAGCGAGTCCTAATGCTTCTTTAACGAAGTGAGACGTCAGGACTCTTGCAATTTGAACGCTTTCGCAGTACATTGTACCCGAATAAATTTTCTTTCATATTTCTTGCCGAGATTGAATTAGAATACGATAGTTCTAATGACACCAAGTCAATCATTAGGGAATCTCGGACTATACCTGCACTAGTAGAATCAAAATGTGATGATGTTCAGAATTGGTCAATGGATAGGCTATGCAATAAAAATCATACTGAAATATCTGATGTATTTGGGCAGAAGCAGGTCTTTCAAGACGCAGAGGGATTGCTGGCTCACATGACAAGGAGAGCTCTATTTTGCATTCGTTGTGACAAAACTTGAAGTACCGTAGTATGCCCACTAGCCACATGTTGAACTATCAAACTCTCCAACGTTCACGTGTGGAATTGTGCAATTCAAGATCGCCAGCAGCACTGTCATATTTGTACTTGTGGAACAAGTGGTTACACTGGCAGGTTGCAGCAAACCTAGGTTGAGAGTGATGTTCAATAGAAATGTACGGTAAGGAACAGGATTAGGGCTTGGAGTTTTTCATTAGAGAGTTCATTAGTTTTCTGAAAGTGAGTTTTTGTGGCCAAAACCCCTAAAAGTGGAGTTTCTTTACCCTGAGAGCGTCTGGCACGATTTCGAAAGGAGTGTGTAGGTTACCGTCGTCAGAGATATTGAGGCGATGTTCCACCAAGGCAGAGTTGATCGTGATGCGTTGAGATTTGCATGGTGGGCGAACGATAACGTACAGAAACTGATAGTTTTGAGCATTTAATACAACTTCTTGGTAAGTCAAACACTAAAGGAGGAATCTTATCCATAAATTCGTCTGTGTTATGTTCACTTAGCTCAATCGATCCTGTGACGCTGTCAGAGAAGAGGTTTAAACAGCTTTCCAAAGCAAAAGATAATTGAAAAATTGAAATGTCATGGAATGAAGATCACAAACACAGAATTAGACAACTAGGCTCCGCTCCTTCAGTGTTCCTAGAAGGGGTTCTCGCATGCTATTGGAAATGGCATTCCCTCTCAAACAATAAGCTGTCAGCCAGCTTCGGACACCAGCCAGTGTGTGGCATGAGTGTTGCAGTATCACTTCGGACACATACATCGCTGTCTCGTTACATTCAGTACATGCAATGAGGAATGCTGAAAAGAGGTTGGTGAAATCATCAGGTGAACCAATTTTCGTGCGCCTGCTATCTTCTTTAATAATGATCGGAAGTACCAACATCATCGAGAAAACTCGCACGCAATGATCTGAATTCTTCGAATCAGATGGAATCGTGGCACCGAAGCACTTTGATGGAATTTGCAGCAATCCGCAAGCGACTTACGACTTTTTTTCCTATCTCTGTAAGCTATTAGGAATTACTTTTTGTCCACTTATTAAGTTCCAGCGTGTGCCATCGTTTTGAATTAGTCTTGACTTCTAGTAAACTGTAAGAGTCAAACAATCTAATTCTGTGATCACAACAAAATAATATTTGGCATCACCTCGATCTTCGTCTCCGATTATCTCCTGATGAATGATACTTTTGCATTTTCTTGACGCATGCATTTTCTCCTGATTTAAGGTGAAATCAACATATAAACGGTATTTCTAATCTTCTTTTTATCTTTTTATTCTTCACCGTTCTTATTGTCCACCGGTCTTTATGATAGGGTGCGTTTAGCAGTTCAATTTTGACTTACTCAAATGCAAGTGTAAACAATTATGCATGAAGATCTTCAGAAAAATTTTTTGTGGAAAAGAAAGTCTAGCAAAATATTGGACTACAGCATGATGCCAAGCTATACAAAATCAGGTGATAAGTTATTTGTTACTGTGCAGCGGGAAGGGGGCGCTCCTCATTGATAATGTGAATGAAGAAGAACTTCCATCATCATCCTACGTTGAAAAATCAGTATCTAAAATGCTGGACACATAGAATCAACACAACAATTCAGAACTGTCATGCAACAAACTCTGGTGACCTCAAGATATTTTTCATCCAAATGATGATGCTGATTTGATTTCCAACGCTATTAAAAATAATCTTGGACTCAATGCGTCAGGAAATCCACCTACTGTTCCCAAATTGAAAATCTCACATATTCCTCAACATATTGATATTCAAAACTTAATGAAATACAGCATTTACCGCTTTTCCATCGCACTAGTACTTTTAGATGTCCAAGTAGCATTTTTAGAAATCCAAAATAGCAATTTTACAAGTCCGAATAAAACTGATAGATATCCGACAAACATCAAACACTTTAAAAGATCCGAGTTTGAAAACTAAAGTTCTATAACTCAATTAATTAGAAATATGCATGGATTCCTACCATTTATCCAACATCTACGAGAAATATTGTAAATATGCAATCATTTTATCATGTTCACTTGACTTATAATAGGAATCAAATCAATTCATGATCTGTTAATCGAAATTGTTTATTAAGTATGATTAAATGACAACGCTATGTCAATATCAATGACATAACACATATACTTATTGAGGTTCATTCATTCAAAAATTCAAAATATACATCTGAATCCAAATTTCATGAGCCGGATTCAAAACTTCCAATTAATAAAATTTTATTTCTAATTTCATTTACTTCATAGAAATTCAAATCCATAGATTATCAATCCCATACACTCTAAAGACGTTTTAGACTTATTTTATCCTGATGCCGAGACAAATTTCCCAAGGTGATTGACTTCGGTTGATAGACGCATTTCAGCGAAATGAAGACTACATAGCTGCATTAAGAACACTAAGCATCAAGCCTGACACTGTGCATAGATTGTTAAGAAAAAGGGCATTTCAAGAAAAAATAAAAAGAAGTATTTCAGCGAAATGAAGAATTCATACCATAGCTTCAGCAAGAACACTAAACATCAAGTCTGACATTGCAAATTCGCTAAGAAAAATTACAGTGAACCATCTATGCGAGGCCATCATAGGTCCCGACACCACAAAGTAACATAAGAACTAAGAGATATCATACGTCATCAAGTCGACCTTAATTGTGCCATTTCTCTGTGCCAAATAAGAAATCATGTGGAAAGCTGCAACGGCTTCAGTCTTAACAGCACAATCATTGCACGCGTATTGACAGGAATACCATACGATACTAAATGAAGAAAATTGAGATGTGAGCCAGGTTCAAGAAATTCACAAGCAAACAAAAAGTAAATGAAAATGCCACTTGGATATCTAAAAGTACTAGTCGGATGAATAAGCAGTAAATACTGAAACATGTTCTAGTCATTGGATGAACGAGTACACAGACGATGATTTTACAATTCTCTTCTCGTATGTGCGACAAGATTATCGTAGTATTGTATGTAAAGTGTACCCTGATTTACGAAAGAGATTCACGCAAACTCAAAATAAATTGATAATTGGTCCAATTGATTGTCAGGAACAGGAGGCTGTTACTAATGGTCTTGGTGAAAAAAATCTCTTTCTCTCCTTTATATTTATTGACCTATGGTAAGTTAAAATAAGTATAATCAATAAAATGCCAACGCTTCGGTCAGTAAATATAAAGGAGAGTAAGTGAATTTTTTCACCATGACCATTGATAATTGGTCATAGAAACTGTCATGTGCATGACCATATACATGTTAGTCAGTGTTAGTCACTAATTGCAATTTCTTTGGTCACATTCAGTCGAAATGCAAAGCTGACCACACGGTTTGCTCTTTCTGCTGTTCCAATCATCCCAGTGAACACTGTCCAAATAAATTTACCAAGAATAAACACACGTGCGCATTGTCGTGAAATTGAAATTGCAATCATAAAAGTAATACCCCAAGATGTCAAGCATATATACTTCAACCAGCCAGAGTAATTGATCGAAACAACTGGGTCGATGCTGATCCACCTGTATTCCTTAAATGAATAAAGGATCAATTAAATTATGCAATAGAAAAATGTCAAATACCATAACTGATGCAGCAACTCATTCTAAATTTCTAAAGATACCACGTCTACCCACAATTGTACTACTAAATACTTGTACAATCAAGAAGATGAATCATTCAAATCAGAAAGCATGCTCACTATTAAGAAAACAACAGACATCGACAGAAAAAAAGAACATCGACATTTTCATCGCAAAAGAGACGTTTCTAAGTTATTCTATACTTGATTCTTACATTTCGATTGCAGGTTATAATTCTCATAGAAGAGACAGAGACATATGCAAATGTACGGAAAAGACAGCTCTATAAGTCATCGAGGTGGATTAATGATCTATGCAAAAGAGTCATTAAGTGTTGAGACTATCGATATCAGTAATACAATTGAACGTATGCGGATTAGAATTTCACTTTTCGATAATGAAACAAACTGTTCTCAAATGCATCTTATTGTCCGCCAAACTCGAGCAAAAATATCAAATACCTACTCGACTATGTTAATGACATCACAAAACAAAATCAAAATTGTCTTTTATTCATTGCAAGAGATTTCATTGGAGCAGCAGTTGCGGACTGAACGACATACCCATAGCAGATATTAAATTGCTAGAAGATAAGGAAGTAGACCTGTGCCTGCATCATTTCAACGAGACCATCCAAGGACATCAAAAGTTAAGATTAATATTTTAACATCAATATATACAAACAAAGGTGATCGCAGAGTTTGCAGCAATTATCTGGGTATCAAGCTGCTGTCACAGTTTCAAAATCCTAGACCGAATAATCAATAAGAGATTGAGAATGTGCATGAATGCACGAAACAACCAGTTTGGATTCAGACCTGGCTATAGCACCACAGATCCCTTCTTTGTAATGCGCAGGTTATAGGGAACCTGTGGGAGGAAAAAGAGCCTTTCAAGGCGGTTTTCGTGGACTTAGAGAAAGCATACGACTCTGCTCCTCGAGAATTGTTGTTCCAACTGTTTGAGAAGGAAAGGGGCGTCAGTGATACATGTCTCACTGATTCAGGAAATGCATTGAGATATTCTGCACAATTGTGAAAACCAAAAATGGTTGCACTCCACCTTTCGAGGTTTCTGTTGGGCTGCACCAGAGATCGGCGTTGAGCCTGTATCTTTTCCTACTGGTCTAAAATGTGATATTGGGCATCTGGAGAGTAGTACCCCAAAATGCTGTACGCTAACGATCTGGTAATTTATGGGGATTCTACAACATCAATACAAAACAGGCTTGAGCGGTGGTGCAATGCTCTCGAAAGTAATGGTGTCTGAATTAGCAGAAGTAAGAGTAAATATCTCTCCACCGCTGCGAACGACGAAGAAATCCAGCTGAATGGATTCCCGCTCCCGTCAGTTAAGAAGTTCAAATATCTCGGTTCACTCTTCGACGAAACATCATCTTGCGAGCAGGACATCAAAAATCGCATACAAACAGGAGGCAAGTGATAGGAGCTATATACGACAAAGGAGTTCCTCTCAAACTGAAATCAAAGGTCTAATAAGGCCATGATACAAACGGTGATGACCTATGGAGTAGAGTGTTGGGCAACGAGGAAGAAAAATACGCAAAGGCTGATGGTGACCGAAATGAAAATGTTCAGGTGATGGCAAGGTTTAACCCTCCGGGACCGAGTCAAGAATGAAGAGATTCGGAGCAAGATGAGAGTCCTAGCCATCGACAGATTCATGTAGTACAAGCGGCTTGCATGGTTCGAGCACGTCAGGAGAAGACCAGACATATAAATCAAGCATTTTTGATCTGATTGTCGACCTTTTCAGAAACATACGGAAATGGAAAATATATACCATCAAAATTTGCTTTACTTCGTTTTCTACGCTTATTGTTGATCTTTCTTACCATTGAGTTGGAGAGATTTAATGAAATCATTCTCATGCTGTTTATGTATTTCAGCGTTTGAGCAACGTTCTGATATTTTCTGTTTTTCATTTCTAATGTAATTCAGTTTCGCAGTTTGAGGAAGATGTGAACGATAATGTATGAAAAGATTTTTCTTCGCTGGTTTACGGTAAAACTCAAAGATAGGTTCATTAAAGGCATACATCGTAACAGAAAAGTCAAGTAGACTTGAACTTAAACGATTGTCGTTTTCACTTGGTAGCTCGATTTCGAATTTCATATTTTCATTTTATGAGTTGAGATGTTGAAGAAGTATCATAGCTTGATCTTTGTTCTAGTCGAAGGCAAAGCAGTCATCGACATAGCGCATGAAAAGTGGTACATCATACATCACTCGCATTCGTCTTAGAGCAGTGGTTTCAATACTATCAGCAAAGATGATGGCAAGGATACCGGATAAAGAAGATCCCATGGGTAAGCCTTTTATTTGAAGAAAATGTTTGTTTTGAATTGGAAATACGTATTTCTGAGGATAACTTGAAGGAACTGCTGAATTTGTGCAATTGTGAGTTCATTAATCAGTTTCATGCTGCAGTCATCTAATTTGGTAGTTAGAGCTTGAATGGCATCGGAAATTGGATTTGAAGTATACATGTTGATGCTGATGACATCGAAGCTACAAAGGATACATTTCGTTGGTCTGATTAATCGATTTTATCTTTTCGATAAGTTGTATGCTGGATTTTAAATTGGCTGGAACTTTGTCAAGTAGTGGGAAGAAGAGTCGTGCAAGTAACCATGACAATTTAGTCGCAGGTCCTGAAGTGGTTGACACAATCGGTCGTATTTTCAATTCATTGTCATCCTTATGAGTTTTGATAAGATGGTAGAAGTACGGCAAGGAAGAGTTGTTTGTGCAGTAACTTAACAATATAAGTCGGATTTTTTTTACATATTTTCACATACCTTCTATGGTAATCAGATTTCTTAATTCACATCACATTTTCCTTCTTCTATGTCAGGTCATTTAACAAAATGCTAATGGTACTATGTAGCCCTTTACTACCTGCCGCATAGCTCCCACTCTTCCATACCGTCCCCAAAAATTTTGTGCATAGTTTCATATTATTTGTAATTTTTGTATCGCTTGTATGCAGATGTGAATTTTTAAATCTTTTTCATGTCATAAAATCAATTCCTGAAGATAGCTATAGATAATAGCTGAAATTAATCGAACATTAGAAAATAAAAATCAATCCATCACAAGAATTTGGCTCTTTCCAAAGAAAAGAAAATTATGATCAATAGTCAAGGAATCTTTCCAATCTGGCCCTACATCGCGCTAAATGGAGGAAGACCATACAGCCCACCCTGGAGTAATTTGGGATTGGTTGGCGGTAAAGGTGAGCAAAGGTGAGCATTCGTTGGAGGAGATTAAATAAAATTTACCTCAGTTATCTTGCACATGAATGCTTACTGAAAACCTTAATTACACACCCCATATGACAGAGCTGTCCATGATATGATTCTTACTAATCGTCAAGACTAAGTTGATGGTGCATCCTGCTTCCAATCATTCATAGAAGCCGACCACCGTGGTGTTCTAATGAAAACTAAATTATGATTACCTGCGGAAAGGTATTTTGCCTATCTCAGAAACTACTCCTTCAAGAACTGCAAAACTATTTGCTTGCTAATGGAATCTACTGATTTCTACGATAAATTAGAAATTAGTGATGTTGATATCGGGTCAGAGACTCTAGAATTCAAATCAGTACCAAGGATCCACCATGGATAAACCCTTTCATCAAAAGCTTATTAAAGGAAAGAGTCGCTGTGAGAAAACAAGTAAATCGAATATCATATTTAGACGGCAAGCTAAAAAAATACAATGTGAAATATTTGATGAAAAAAATACTTAACTACAATAGAACACAAAAGATTCAAAGGATTGAATTCAATCCTGAGGAGCTAACTGCTCAACTATGAGTAAGCTGAACGAAGTGCTATGAACAAAAATTTCAGCAATCCTGACCCCCATCCTTAGAATCCATCGTCAAATCCTGCCCCTACAATCACGGTTGAAGAAGTGGTTAATCCGCTATGTTCAAAAAATCATCAGCAGGTACGTCCGATGTTCTGGCCTTTGTATTCAAAGAAGAGTTTGCTTTGATCACACATCTTTAAGTTGCAGCTGTATTCAAAGTTGGTCATTCATTCAGAAATTCATTTTGATATTCAAAGTCGTTGATATCGCGTCTTTAGAATGAATAGGTAGGCCTACATCAATAACTTCGTATTGCAACTATTGAAATTATTTTCGAAATTGCTACTATAATCTCCGAAAAATTGATATTTATCTTCAACTATTTGAAAATCAAAATGAATGTCAGAGCCTACTCACTCAGGGATCTGTACGTCATAATGGCCTAATTACACCCTCAACACACCTCTACCGATACTGAATTCTTTCACACGACAACAGAAACGTGGATCAAGGTCAACAATTAGAGCACATTGATAGCCATCTTCAACTATTTACACATCAAAATGTCGAACTGAATGAATATCGAAATCGGTATCATTAGAAAATTTCAAACGTTTAAATGGATGTGGCCAAGCAATCCATGCTTGATGCAGCCCATTATATTTAAGGCCATTGAAAAAGAAGCCATTTCTTATTGACAGTTCGCATGACTCCAGTATTTGTTTTGATAGGTCTAACACAGATACAGGGAGCTGTGTACTGCTCAGTTTTCTACATTTTCCGATACAGATTTCGAAGTGTCATCTCACAGCCAACTGACCGCAATCAAATATCCGGCAATGTAGCTGCGCTCTAGCGAGTTGGTTGAATGACCACTACCGTGTCTAAAAACGGTCTAATCAGCAAACTTTTGTGAAAACAGAACAGCCTCGCTTTTGGCACTATAATTAATAGGCCCTTAAAAGAAGACCATTAAATTATTGCATTACAAATATCTATTTTGAAATTCGTACAACATATGAAAGCAAGAAAAGGTACTCCTTTCAAGTACAACAAACACGCAATCAAGTAGGTCTGATTACATACACAACAGACTTTTTCACAGAAATATTTAACTGCTGCTTGGCATGAGTATGCTTTCTGTTTAATTTCATCGGCCTTAATTTCTAAGAATGTTTTTGGTGCATCCTTTCGTCAATGTGTTGAGTACATTTGCATGAATTGTGACTTCAGAAGAGCAGAGGAGAAGCAAGCAACTCTCTTGCGCGCAAAAACCACTTGGTAAGAGACATTATGTTTTACATCAAACCCTTGATGGGATTAAGCAGCACTCGTGGAACTACATGACCGTTTAAGGATGTTTTCATACACCATCGATCTAAAGATTTATTCTTATTCTAAATATTGACGGCCTATAGTAACAGCTGGTCTTAAGACTCAAACGAAACTTATCGTCAAAACCAGCGCCTTATGAGTTCATGCATTACTTTTGTATGTAGGAAACACTGAAGATCTTCTTTCACAATTGTAATTCTTGAATTCTTCAGTGCCAAAGAATTTTTGGCTTAAGTGACATCAAGATGCTTGGTGCTGGTTGGATCCAGGATGTTTTATTCGCACAGTCAACTTCCTCTTCTGAGTTCCTTTATTTCCTTTTGAGACCCATTTAACGACCTTTCAATCTTCCTCACTTTTAAATGGAAGGAATCACAAGGACTTGTCGAGTGCCGTCTTCAACAACTGACTCGAAGATTCTTTCTCCATGACTTTTTATATGGTGATTACTACTGATTTGCTCAAAAACCAACAGGCACCCAAGCGTGATTGTCATGGATTATGTGAACGACGTCCATTTACTCTATGTCTACACATAAGCTAAATAAAATAAAGAGGTCTCATCGCCAGTGGCAAACCATCATCATTTAGTGGATCTCAAAGTGTATCTGGGACGGATACCATGCATTCCAGTTTGGATGAATACATTATGAACTGATCTTGGACATTGAAGCATGATCCTTAACACGTGTTTTGCTACATCAACATTTATTGTCAAGGCTTTTGCAGTTTTTAAAAATGATCATATGATTATTTTTATTGCCTAATCATCATACACCGTACGTATTCCACTTTGAAAACGCATTTGCAAATGTTTAGAGGAATGTTCCATGATTAGTCCATTTTCAGCAAATCAAATCACTCAGAATAAAATTTTTATTTTTTTTCGAAATATCTTCAACTTCCCAACTATCCCCACTTGAGCGAAATCATGTGTCATTATTCCTTTATGTCTGACATTATGGACTCACAATCCAATTATATTGCCAGATGTCTGTAGTAGAGAACGTGGTGGGCAATCCAGCACGCTCATTGCAATGTTAAGCACGATAAAACTGGTTGATTTCTACCATAAACCAGACATATTCGAAAAATTCGACCCCAAACCTGGTGAGGTGCGGCTAAAAGAAGTGGTTGTCCATGTCAAACGTATACCTTATACTATCAGATGCCTCAACTTCAACATTCATTGCTCCCTCAAGCTGTTTGCCATGCGCAAACGTCTCGTTTGTACCAAAAATGTGACATTTTCTGAATTCTCATCTAAACTCTATGCGTTTGTCTTCCTATGCACCCTTAGATGACGCGTTTGTCTATGCTAAGCATCTTCACAATAGTCACAGGTACTTCCATGTCAAATTTCATCGCTGTATCGTGACATTTGCCATGCGCAAACGTCTCGTACCAAAAATGTGACATTTTGTGAATTCTCCTATAAACTCTATGCGTTTGTTTTCCTATGCACCCTTAGATGACGCGTTTGTCAATGCCAAGCATCTACAAAATAGTCACAGGTACCTCCATGTCAAATTTCATTGATGTATCGTGACATTTGCCATGCGCAAACGTCTCGTTTGTACCAAAAATGTGACATTTTGTGACTTCTCCTCTAAACTCTATGCGTTTGTCTTCCTATGCACCTTTAGATGACGCGTTTGTCAATGCTAAGCATCTTCACAATAGTCACAGGTACCTCCATGTCAAATTTCATTGTTGTATCGTGACATTTTCCATGCGCAAACGTCTCGTTTGTACCAAAAATGTGACATTTTGTGACTTCTCCTATAAACTCTATGCGTTTGTCTTCCTATGCACCTTTAGATGACGTGTTTTTTCATGACTTCATTCGTGTCAACGATGTCAGTTAGGCGATGGTTATGTCATTGACACGTTGACTATAATGCAATCGCTAAATCTTTTCCAAGTAAGTAATCGGAGTACCTATTAAAGCAGTTCACATTAAAGTCGTGTACATAGTTGTTTCGACAATGATTTACACATACAAGCATGAGCTCGCAATCAATCGACCGAGGTCGCAAAAAATCGTTGTGAATTTTGTGTTTCTTAAAAGGCTTGCATGCATTTTTGTAACAGACCCGCAACATAGCAATTGTCAAATTATCCAGCCTGTAAATGCATACAAAAATAAGTGATATCTAAATGATTGTTTACCTTCACGTCATCAACTTCATAAGTTGAAAGATATTTTACAAGTGCACAACTTTGTAAGCATATAAAATAAAATATCTATGGAAGAATCGTTCAATTTAACACTGAAGGTTACTTATACGCCTACATCCGCACTAAGTGGAGGAAGATATCTGTCCAAAATCTTGCCAACAAAAAATTCTTCCAGCGCTGCCAATGAAAAAAAGGTGCATCAGAGTTTTTGTTGGTATTTCGAATAAAAGCCAGTGGCTAAGCTAAGTGATGAGTTCGAAAACTTCACAGTAAATCATAGCAGAAAGGTCACCCAAACCAATGTATAGACCAGTGCTTCCAAATGTCGGGTCGCTATCAAGCAAACCATCTGGGGCTTCCATCAATATGGAACCATCTGGGGCTTCTTCAAGCGGAAAAGGTTTTGCTTTCTGTTACGGACCCGATAATACTGGAAACTCTTAGATTGTGTCAATAAATACCGCTCCAGGTTACTTACCAAGTAAATTTTGCCAGCCTACGTCATATACCTATAAAGATAAGACCCAGCTATCCCAAACCTGGATGCATCTGTTCTACCTGCTGACCGAGACACATAGGGCCTATGTATTTCTTGACAAAGTGCATTGCTAAATAAATATTTCAAGAATGCGAGATTGACTGGTAGCCTATCAAAAGTGCGATGACCTTTATATTACTAGGCCTATTGTTTCTGAACATAATCAGAACCATAGAAAAATAACCGTCATTAGGCCTGTACGTTTAATCATGCATTTAGTTAGTCAATTATTTTTTTAAGCAACCACATATGTTCAGGTCTTTGTTGAATGGCTTGTAGCCCGTGAGCTATTCATAAGATTTGAATGGTTCAACGATAGAAGGGCTAATTTTTTGTACTTTTAATAATCATAAAATATTTGATTTTCATCAACTAATTCATAAAGTTTTATAACTTTTTTCATGCAATTTTTGCTTTTAGTCAATTTTTCAGACTTCAAGTGTCAAACACGCAAGGCTGAAGTAGAAAATTGCCTTTTTAAGACATGATATTTTCAAAAGCTATGTGTTCTCAATGAATGGAATTAATATTTTTGAAATTTGTTATCGTCATGTTATGAATGTTATTTCAATAAACACCAATTACAAGAAACTGACGGAATTAGCTATGCATTGTGAAGGAGAAGGCAATTTGAATAATTGGATGACGAATGGCAAAGTCACCTTGAGTCAAATTAAACCAGATAAAGAAACTTCTGCCATGGTTTAGTCCGATGGTATTGTCTTCAATATAGTGGTAGCATTATTGCTTCGCACCGTCATTGCTATCCTTTGAATCAGGAAATATCGAGACCTTGATTCTGCAGAATTATACCTGACGTTGTTGGAAACATCAGACACAACTTTGTGACTGACGGTTGCCATGTGCCCATTGTTTCTACGTGAACTGATGCAAAAAGGATGATAAGATGGAATACTTAAGCCCTTCGTGGTCTTCGTCTAGCGTGGCAGTTTTTCCTGTTTCTTCTGTTGTTATTTCTTGATAAATTGGTGTCATCGTGCTATTGTATTAACGTGTATTTTGATACTATGGCTTTCTATCATGGCATGAATACGCTGCAGTTCAAAATGTCGAAATGCAATTTGTTGCTGCAAACTTAGCATGTTCGAAAATTGAGGTCTGAAAAATCGGCTAAATAGAACTTTTCAGAATTTCATGAATCAGATAATGATAATGAAGCGGTTTTTCATCTTTGGAAAATTCAGGAAATAAACTTTTCTATTGATGTGGAATCATTTAGATCCTGTAAGTAGTTCACTGGCTGCAGCTCATTGAGGAAAGGCATATGCTTATATAATTATACATTATTATTATATTTTAAATTCATATAAATTTAAGAACCAACGCTCACATAATTAGTAACTTTTAAAAAATGAGTTCGGTAGAGTCAAATATCATTCATTATCTAACATAAATTTGGTGGCAAAATTCATTTGGGTTGATCCAGTCACTTCTTGATTGTATATATCTTTGTTCATAAAGTGATCTGTACAAATCAAGGAGTCCTTGGTTGATCTGAAGTTTATAGTGCTCTCATCTTCGTTTCACTCAAAATCAGATACATTACATACAGTTACTGATGATGGCATTGCATTCCAAATGCTATTCCAGTCGGTTTACATCGAGGTGGTACAAAAGGTTTTACAGTCAAATGGATATTTGATATACCTATGGAGCTTTCATTGAAACAATACGAGGTCATCATTGGAACTGCACGAGGACTTTCCTTCTATGTAACTATTTCCCCATATTTGTGAATTCTATTTTTGGAGGAAGCATGGTTCCTATGAGAGCATAGTAAAACTCATCATTGTTTTCAATTTTTAAATATGCACTTTTTGAATTATTGAAATTCGGAAATGTTATTTTCTGATAACTGATTGGAACAATGGCTCAGTGTAGAATGCAATTTTTACTGATATCTTTAAGGAAACTGTGCCATATCGGCCTATATTAGTTTGGTATTTGGATGTCTCTTATGAAATCAACAAAAGAATGATTGTTATAAGTGATTGATTTCTCAGAGAAGCTCTTCATATCGATCAAAGAGGGTCGATTGGAATGATGAATTAAATTTAGTGAGCAATTACCAATCATTTATTGATTTATGCAATGTTAGAAATGTTTATCCTTGTTTTGAGGAGTTAGAGATTTTAGGAGTAATTCATCCTAAAATAGCCTTTGAAACAAGGTGAAATACATAAAATCATCGAAATAACAAAATTCCTCATCTTTTGCATGAATCATGATAGTGTTATTGTTTTAGATTCTGTAGCAATAATATCATCCTGGCTCATAAATCATATGTGATATTCGGCAAGCGCAATACAATTCCACAATAACACATATTACAAGACAAAGAAGGATGCAGGATACAGTTATTACGGATGGATAATGTCGGAAACTTAGAAGAGAACAAATCCCTCAGAGAATGTGATTCATCGGCAATCACTATTGTCAATAATGAATTACACATGCTACCGACAGCGTCCGTAAATTTTGGCTCGATGATCACTTCAATAATTTTGGAGGCCCGTTTCTTGACTTGGAGGATTTTATGTTTTAGATATTCTGGAATATTGGTGAAGTTGACAGTCAAACTTGAACTTGAAAGTTGAACTTGAATAGTTAACAGTTAAATTGCAAATGTGATTTCACGTGAAATTGAGCCCAGTCCTGTATTAAGGATTTTATTGGAACAAACATGTGATTTACACATGGGAAGTCCAAACTATCCTAAGTATATATGTAGCTGATTTCCAATTTGATAACATGATTATGGACATCGATGACAGAGTTTCTCAGTACCATTGTAAATAGAGAGGTTTTGAGAATATATTAGATACGTTATTTCTAATATTTCTCAAAAAGTTGTAAGGCAAATTTAGTACCCCTTGAAAAATATTGCTGATATCTGGGAAAGCCCGGGAGAAATATGGGAAAATGAAAATCGAAAGTCTGTCGACACCCTGTAATATCAAAATAGAAAATGCGCCGCATGACGTGCTTTGTTATGGAAAAGTGTGATGGAAAATCTTGCAATCACCGGATTGGTGGACGGTGGACGAGCTACTGGTAAACAAAAGCTGCCATTTGTGAATACGATAACAAAAAATAATAAGAATAAACATGCCAAAAACGCTAGTAGTTTATAGTGTGACATCCGGCGCGACGCTTCGCTTCGCTTTGCTTCGCTTCGCTTGCGCCGGATGTCACACTTTTGCGGGGGTTTTCAAAATTTTCAAAAAAATCAAAATTTCAAAAATTTAGGTAGATTTCAAATTTCACGTGGCCGAAGGGCGAAAATTTAAGTTGTCTCAAAATATCACGTGGTCTAAGAATTTTGAAAATTTAGGCAGACGAAAATTTAAGTTGTCTCAAAATATCACGTAGTCTCAATATACCAGAAGATTGTATTCAAAATATTTATTCAAAATATTTATTCAAAATATTCATTTAAAAATGGAAGAAACAAAAGTGGATGAAACAAAAGTGGAAGAAACCGCAAGAATATATCCTTCGTTATCATATGAACGTAGTTCTACTTTAATGGACATTGAAAAGATTAACATTGAAAAAATGAATAAAGAAAAACACAAAGATAGAGTTAGGTATATGAAAGATAAGGAATCTCAATTATTATTAAGATTAGAGCATTATAAAAAATTAAGAAAGAGATGGACCAAAGTTAAGAATGTAACACAAGGAATTGGCATATTCTTAACAATAAGTTTAGGTGCTTTGACAATTGTTATATCTTCTGGTGTTTTAGTAATTCCAGTAGTTGCTACAGCTTTAACAGGTACGGGTTTTTTGCAACTTCACTTGTTACAATGTTAGATAAATCTTTAATAACTAAGAAACGAAAATCATTAAAAACTAAGCATTTACATATTAAAGAAGTCTATGATAAACTACACTACTACTTTCAAAGAGTATGTGATGATAATGTTATTACGTTAGATGAGATTGAAAAATTTGATCAAATAGCTAATGAAGTAAATCAAATATCATTTCAATCACAGACAGAAAAAGTTAATGATAAAAATAAAAAGGATGGTAAAATTTCTAGTGATGGTAAAACTTTTATTGATGAATGATAAAATTTTTTTAGAAGAGCTAAAAACTTTATTAGACAAAACTTTATTAAACAAAACTTAATACGAGAAAATTTTAAACGAAAAGATGTCAAACAACAAAGCAATAAAAAAATAATTTGTTCAGTAAAATGTTTTTGCTGTATTCCAATGTTACCACAAAATTCAAATATTATATTTTAAAAATGGATAAAATTAGAGCTGATAATTTTAAAAGAATAAAACAATTAGAAGAGTTAATAAAACAAAGAAATATTATGAAAGAAAATCATCTTCAACATAGAATGATAAAAGCTGGTATTCAATCTGATATGTTTGAAAAAATGCAGCAAACCGAGCAAGTAAAAAACTGATTTTGAAAAAACTATGAAACCATTTAAAACTCTTGAAAAGGAACTTACAAATAATGATAAACAAATTGATATAACAGATCCAGAGCACAAAAACTACATTAGATGACTATGGATTACTAGAATCAAACATTAATAAGAAATTACCAAAATCTATGCAATATGAACATTCTATTTCATTTATAGATGGAAAAACTATACCTAGATTTTATATCTGACAAAAAGAAAATATTTCCACAACCTTTTCGAGGTTTAATTTTTTCACCAGATAAATCTCCTTTTAATTTAGATAGAAATTTTGTTAATCTTTTAAGAGGAGCAGATTTAAATAATTATGCTGTAGAAGATCTCATAAAATATAAAGCTATGTTAGACAGAGTTGGTGCAGTAAAATCTCTTAGACATTATAAACAATTAGAAAATTTATTATCAACGGGAGTTAAAGTAGGGAAAGGTTTATCTGAAAAACAGAAAACTGAAACAACTGTATTTTTACCAGATGATCCACAAGAATTACTAAATAGATTAAATATTTTAATATCTGCAATAAAAGAAGGACATAATTCTAGTTTCAATGAAATTCATGCTATATTGAAAAGACTGTTAGAAAAGAAGATTCTAAATGAAAAGGATTATAAAAGTGTAGCTGAAATATGTTGTTTCTAATTTTTATCTATGATTTTTATCTACGATTTTTATCTATAATATTTATTTAATTTTTTAGTTTAAAAATGTGTTCAGCAGATTTAGACAAAATTAATAATCATTTAGAAAAATTGACAGAGATTATTGGTTCATCAAAATTTATAACGACGTTAAAAATTATAACAACTACTTCATCACACACTTGTAATTTAGAACCCATTCTACATTTAGAACAAAATAAAAATTATCAAATTGCATTGACTAGTTTCTCTACATTTAACACTATTCAAAACGTTATCAAAGATGTGAATGATCAATTTAGATATTCTACTGATAAAGGCAAAACGTGGAAAATATTAACTTTTCTTCCTGGTTCTTACGAAGTTGAAACAATATCAAATGAAATTAAGAGACATTTAGGTATATCATTTAAAGATAAGAAACAATTACATTTTGCAGTTGAACCGGCAGTTAATAAATTTTCTCTTACTTTAGACGAAAATCATCAAGTTGATTTTAATCATGATAGATCATTGTCAAAGCTATTAGGATTTAATAAACAAACTTATAGTCAAGGTTATCATTTAGGTGAGAAGATTCCAAAAATAACTGAAATAAATTCAATTGTTGTACATTGTGACATTATTGAAGGAGGATATATAACTGGTAAATTATCAAATTTAATATTCAGTTTTCCAGCTTTTACTGTACCCATTGGTTATAGATTAAATGTATTTCCACAAACATTAATATATTTTCCTATTACAAGAAAAACTATTAACAACATTAACATTAGAATCACTGATGAAAAAGGACAAGAAATAAATTTTGGAGGTGAAGAGATTATGATAGATCTTTTGGTTCGGGAGGTATAAACTCCCGTTCGAGAGGTATAAACTCCCGTTCGAGAGGTATAAACTCCCGTTCGAGAGGTATAAACTCCCACGCGAAGCTAGAGAAGTTTAATTTTCTTCTTCTTTAGAAACAAAAATAAAAAAAAATAATTTTTTTTATTAAAAAATGAGTGAACTACCTCCATTAAATAAAAAAAAAAACTTAAATTTAATCATCATCCAAATTTATCTAATAAAGTTTTGTCAGTTATTTGTGGAAGATCAGGATGTGGAAAAACATATCTATTATTTAAAATTTTAACGACTCCAAATTTTTTGGATTATAACAATCTTATCATTTATACAACAACGGCAGAACAACCCGTCTATCAATTTTTAAAATATGGATTTGAAAATAATCTTAAAAAAACAGCAATTGCTTCATTATTCAAAGAATATGAAAAATCTGAAGATGAAGAAGAAATAAGTTCGTGGTGTGAAGAAGCAGCAAAAAATAATCAGTTAGTAGAATCTAATAAAAATAACCTTATAAAGATACAACTAATAGATGATAGTGGTAATATGCAAGATCCTAGTAAACTAGATAAAACAATGAAACATTGTGTAATTTTTGATGATTGTGTTAATGATAGAAATCAGTCAGTTCAGAGAAATTATTTCACAAGAGGTAGACATAATAACTGGGTAGGTTAGGGGTGGTGGGTGATGTAGTGTGGGGGTGGAGTTTGGGGGGTGTTTTTATTTGGGTGATGTTGGGTGGGTGTGAGGGGGGGATGGGGGGGGTGGAGGGGGGGAGCGACGAGTGGTAGTGATGGTGAGATTTAGAGGGCCGGTTGCGTGGGGGGAGTATGGTGTAGTTTAGAGGAGGTATTTTTGTTTTGGGTGTTGGGTGTAGTTAATAGTGGGATGAGTGGTGTAAGGGTATGTTGTGTATGGGGTGGAGTATTGAGGGGGGTCTTGTTGGGGATGGGGGCGGGGGGTATGTGGTATGGTGGTAGTACAGTAATTTGCGGTGGGGGCTGTGGTGTGGGGTAGTTATTTTGTTAGTGGGTGAGTAGGTAGAGGGTTGGGGTGAAGGGGGGGGGAGGAGGGGGGTGCTTTTGTTTGGGGACTTGTCGGGAGGGTGATAGTATTGGATTTAGTGGGGTTGTTATTTTTTGGATATTGGTTGTTTGAGGAGTGTTAGAGGGAAGTATTGGTAGTAGGCCCGGGGTGGGATGGGTGTGGTATTGGGTGTGGGGGGATTGGTGTTATGGTTTGTAGTGTGATGGGTGGTGGGGGTGGGGTGGGCTGTGGGGAGGGGTTAAGCGAGGGGTGGTGGTGGTATGGAGGGGGGGTGGGCGGTTGGGCTGTCGGGTTGTAGTTGTTGAAAGTGCCTTAGAATTGTGTTGTGTATTTTGGGAGATGTAGTATGTATTGGGTTGAGGTTTGTTGTTATTTTATGTGTTGGTGTTTTGGGGGGTGTGTGGGTTGTGGGGTTAGTTTAGAGGGTCTTGGTGGTTCTGTGTATGTTGTTTAGTATTTTGTATGTGTATAGGGGTTAGTGAGGTGTGAGTAATGTTAGAGGATTTGGTTTAGGGGGGGTGTGTATGGGTTGGGGTATATGATTTGTGGTTAGTTATATTTTTTGTGTTGTTTGGGGGGTATCAGTGTGTGTAGGTTATGTGGTTTGGTTCTGTGTTGTTGGTGAGTGTGTGGTGTTGGTATTGGAGATGGGAAAGGGATGGGGAGGATTGGTAGGTTTGTGGTTGTGGGGGAGTTGTTGTGGTTGATGTAGGTATTTTATGGGTAAGTAGTTTTGGTTTGGGGTGGTGGAGGGAGCGGGTGTGGTGTGTGTATATGGGTATTAGGGGGTTGGAGGATGGGGAGAGGTGGGGTGTGGGGGATGTGTTGGGGTATGATGGAAGGAGGTGGGAGGAAGAGGTTTGAGGGTATTAGGGGTTGGTGGCCGGTTGGTGATTGTAAGGAATTGGGGATTAAGGTGAGGGTAGTGGGTGAGGGGGGGGTGTTGTGGGAGCTTTGGTGGATGGTTTGGTGTTGGAGTAATTTATTGATGGGGTGGGGTGGGTGTAGAGTTGTTGGTTGGGGTTTAGGTTAGGTGGTGGTGTGTGAGGTTTTTGATGTTATGTGGTGGTGGGTGGTGTGTGGTATGTGTTGGTGGTGAAGTGGGTTGAGGGGATTGGATGTTGTTGGGGTGGGAGGGTTTGGAGGGTTGTTGGGGTGGAGTAGAGTGGGGTTGTGTGGTTGTTTGCGTTTTTGTTAAGTGAGTTGAGTTTTGTGTGTAGGAGTGTTATGGGGGTTGGTGGGTGGGTTTAGGGTGTGAGTGATGTGGTGGTGGTTGGTGTGTGTGGGGGGAAGGGAATTGGATGTTAGTGTGAGGTTAGTTATCGGAGTTGTGTGGGTGGAGTAGATATTGGGTATGGAGTGGGGGATGGGGGGGGGGGGTGTGTGTTGTGGTGGGAGGGTGTATTTTTTAGATGGTGGGTGGTATTTTATTTAAACACAAAGTATTGTATTCTTAGACGGAAGTGTTTATTAGAAAGAATGCAAATTATTTATACTATTTGAAAATATATGCAAGAAACTAAGTGATTTGTTAAGAGATTTATGTGTAAGAATAAAGATGAATTTAATCAAATCGTGTAACAATGCTTGGTCAATACATTATGGATTATCACAATTAAAATTGATAAAAAATTCATGAAAGAGTTATAGAAAATATTTTCGAGGGAGTGAAAGAGTTATAGAAAATATTTTCGTGGCATGTGATCGAAACGGGAAGTGACCGAACGGAGTGACCGATCGGTAGGTGAAGTTAGGAAGCATTTTAGCCACACAAAGTGACCGAAGGCTCAAAGTGGGGCCAGAATAATTTTTTGTCTTATAAAATTTTTCGTTAATAATAAATAAAAAAAAATATGTTTGAATGATTATAAGGAGACCCTAATTACATAAAAAACACCTCAACATACAACCCCAATACACCATTAACTCTCCTCTCTCCCTCATCCTACTCAAACAACAACCCTCTACTTATAACTCAACACCCCCCCACATTACAACCCTATATAAACCCCCCCCAATCAAACATATAACCTCTAAATATCCTACAAAAATTTAAACCACACCAACACATTATTAATTAACACCACCCTCCCAAACCATCACCAATACACCAATACACCAAAAACACACAACCCCTATAACATCCCCCCCCCCCCCTTCACCCTCTTAAAAAATACCCCAAAAAAAAAAAACCCCCCCCCACATCATTCCCATACCAATTACCCCCAATTTTCAATAATCACATACCCACACCCTCCCCCCCCCAATAACCGAAGTTTTATTTATGCCGCCAAACTTAAAACTACACGTCTCTAAAGAAGTAAACGTTTTAGAAAAAAACAGAATACGTACTCGGCGTATTATAGACGTAATACTAAAAAACAGAAACGAGGAACAAAGAACATTTAGAAACTTATACTGTATCTTTTTCGATGAGAGAATTAAGGATGAGCTTGGTGATGATTTATTTAATTTAGTTAATCCAAATGAAAATAAATATGAAATGTTTTATATCTTTTATTAATGTAGTAAATGAATATGCGG
>CAJQUW010011192.1:0-29169 GCA_907163375.1 Prostheceraeus crozeri
AAGTAGTAAGTAAAACTCCACTTCTGGATAGCGCAAGATGGCCGCCATCGCTGACGTCCCCCCCCCTCTGGACCGGCAGAGTGTCGTGGTCGGCCGCCGTGGTGCTTCGGGTCTGACGTCCCCCCCCTCTGGCCGACCGTCGTGTAGCGCGCGGTGATGTGGTGTCTAGGTTGGCGTGGTGTGCCGGCCAGGTTGGGAGGGTGGACTGTCGTAGCTCACCTGAAAAAATCCTAAGTGTCAGAGTGGCTTTGTATGGGTAAAATTTTGAAAATTTTCCAAAGTGTGGAATTTCGACCTGGGACCGTCACCAAAACATTTTTCATCAAATTTCACTGACCTCCCCCCCCCCCCCCGACAGCAATCTTCTAACTTTGGTTCTAGTGAACGGATTTTGTTCGTTCGAGTTGCATTGGAAAGAGGATGAAAAACTGCTCGACAACATTTTTTGTTGCGAGTCAATCGGACCAGCCGTTCAAAAGTTAGAGCGGTTACAAGATTTTAGGTCGGAGCTCGCTCACCTGAAAAATCCTAAGTGTCAGAGTGGCTTTGTATGGGTAAAATTTTGAAAATTTTCCAAAGTGTGGAATTTCGACCTGGGACCGTCACCAAAACATTTTTCTTCAAATTTCACTGACCTCCCCCCCCCCTCTGGGCAGCTAGCTTCGATCTTGGCTTCTAGTGGACGGATTTTGTCGTGCAATAGCTCGTTTGAAAGCTAAGAGTGAGACAAATTCAGTGAAAGAATCGGCTTGTTCCTATCTGTCTTCGTTCAAAAGTTAGAGCGGTTACAAGATTTTAGGTCGGAGCTCGCTCACCTGAAAAAATCCTAAGTGTCAGAGTGGCTTTGTATGGGTAAAATTTTGAAAATTTTCCAAAGTGTGGAATTTCGACCTGGGACCGTCACCAAAACATTTTTCATCAAATTTCTCTGAACATCGGGGGGGAGGGGGGGAGGTCAGTGAAATTTGATGAAAAATGTTTTGGTTAAGGTCCCAGGTCGAAATTCGGAAGTTTTTAATTTTTCAAATTTTTCACCACACTGGAGCTCTCACACTTAGGAATTTTTTCACTTGTGGCATGTTACATGGACATGTGCTGACGGACCAACTTCCCGTGGTCATATGAGAATGGTTTAGGTGTCATATGATAGAGAATGATGAGACAAATCGTTTGCAACAAACCGCATGTCGCTACGATGAATACTTTCGGAGATAGAGCCATTTTAAGTTTTCTTCCGAGCATATATAAACCCCCGACAACGTAAGTCTGATCACTTCATCGAAAGACGAGGTAAGCGACGGTCGTCGCTCTGAGCTCCCGATATCGGGTGTTTCAAAGGACTCTATCTTTTGAAGTAGGCAAGCTATCTTCTTACTTCAAAGTTTGTATGATAGAGTTTGATAGTGTCTTTACTACTGATAAAATTTTTTAAAAGTAGTATGAGTAGTAAAATGCGGAATTTTTCAAAAATTCTTAATTTTCAGTTTTTTCAAAGTTTTAACATGTAGTCTAAGGTTTTCAAGTATGCTGAGTTCAAATCTGGTATCAGATTTGAAATTTAGCTAAGTCTAAGGCAGCTTTGAGGGGTTAGATTCCAGCTACTGATCACTACCTTTGACTCGGCGTTCCTGTTACCACTTCGGGGCAGTGACAATGATGTCTTCAGCTGTAAAGAGCGGGTATCGGGGAAGATCTCTCACTTCCCTAGTGATCAGTATAAGGCCTTCGGGCTGTCGACGGGATCGAGTGCCACTCACTACACTCAAATCTATCATTCCTCACTAAGTGTTGATATTATGTTGAATGTTGACTAAGTTGAATGTTGAATGATGATATTATGTTCTAGGCCGTATGCTACATTCAAATCTGCTATCAGATTTGAAATTTAACTCAGTCTAAGGCAGCTTTGAGGGGTTAGATCCCAGTTACTGATCACTACCTTTGACTCGGCGTTCCTGTTACCACTTCGGGGCAGTGACAATGATGTCTTCAGCTGTAAAGAGCGGGTATCGGGGAAGATCTCTCACTTCCCTAGTGATCAGTACAAGGCCTTCGGGCTGTCGACGGGATCGAGTGCCACTCACTACACTCAAATCTATCATTCCTCACTAAGTGTTATGCTTTAGTCTGTATACTACATGATTCCAAACTTATACAATTTTCATTATCTTACAGTTAACGATAAAATCGCAGCCATGGTCAACAATGACAAAAATGAGAAATTTCACATTAAAATGTGTGTATGCGGCCGAATTAACCGCCGAGACGGTCTCAAGGACCACATCAAGAAGGCAGGGGCTGACCACATGGTTATCCTGAGTAGGGTTGCCTGTGTGAAGTGCAGGGTGCTGTTGGTTGTTGGGCAGGAGGCCGAGTTTTATTTGAGGCATGGTGAGTGCACAGGAGGGTTGGTGACCGATTTGAGATTTGTGGAGTTGATGAATGCTGAGAAGGAGCGAATGTTGGGGAAAGAGACCAAGAATGTTGTTGAGAATGCTAGTGGGAATGCTGTGGAGAATGAGGTAGAGAATGCTGTGGCCGGTTTGAAGGCTGACAAGTGGCGGAAGAGAGTGTTTGAGAGTGATGATGAGGATGATGTGGATTTGGATAGGGAGCGAGTGAGGAAGCGTGTGAGGAAGTTGAGCTCTTCATCGTCGGAGGTATCCAATATTGTTATTAGCGACCCCCCGAAGAGCTCATCTTCCCAAATAGTGAAGGGTGGTGGGGTACGGAAGCAGTCGGCGCGGTGGGATGAGGACATGGAAAAGAAGCATGTGTCGCAGCAAGCGGCACATGCTTCGTTGGTAGATCGGTACGAAAGTTTGAAGAAGGTGAATGAGAGAACGTTGAGTGAGTTGAGTGAGCTGAAAATGAAGGAGGTGAAATGTAAGGAGGTGGCAGATGAGAATATCCGTATGAGGCGTGTTGTGAAAGAGTTGAAGGAGAATGTGCGAGTGTTGGAAGACAAGAATGATGAGTGTGAGAAGAGGGCGAGTGCTGCGGAGAGGAGAATGGGAGAGGCAGAAGCGAAGTTTGAGGAGATGATGAAGGAGATGAGTGTGTTGAGAGCGAGGAATGTTGAGTTGGAGAGAACTGTGGCTCGGCGGGGTGATGAGAGGCAGGCGTATGAGAAGTTGGAGCGCATGAGGGATGAGTGGGAACGTGTGAATGAGGATCGTTTGTTTGAGTTTCACATCCCTATTCGGGATAATCATTTGGCCGGCGAAGTCCTCATCAACCAAAGCCTAGACGAAAGTATAATATGCTATAATGGTCATCCGAGTAAGAAATGCTTACATGCCACACTAAGAATGCGCGGCCATCTGCACAAATTTTCCATCAGGAAGCCCGCGAGACTGCCAAAGGATGACTAACTTGGTAAGTGATAAGCAAATAAGATAGTATATCCTATTCTAATACATATCATTTTCATTGCAGATCTTTGCCTGCCTTCACCACCCCATCAATTCACTCCCGAGAACGAACCATCGGCTCTCTTAAGGGCCACCTAGGGGCAAGACATGATAGAACCTCCTCGCGGTTTGCCCTGGGTAGTCTTCGGACTGGCGAATACTATCATTAAGTTGAATCTGCTATCAGTCAACTTGAACGTTGCGTCGCGTTAGAGGGGTATATAAACCACTGCCTCTCATTTCATTTCATTTCAATCATGCAGACGCCGAACAGTCAAGTCAGCTCTCCTCGCGGACCGCAGTTAAGGCCGCGAAATTTATTTGAGGAGTTTGTCAGGCTAGAGGAGCAAGACAGAGTTTTTAATAATCTTGCTCGGATTGGCAATCCGATGACAGCAACTTCTGTCAATCCAACGGAATGGCGCTACATTCCACTTTTTAGCCATGTACCAGTCAATGTGGAAGTCGACAGTGCTACCAAAGAGAGAGTCAAAGACTCTCTCAGCAGAATTGGTAGGGTGTAAGATGACGTTACTCCCGAGAACGAACCATCGGCTCTCTTAAGGGCCACCATGGGGCAAGACATGATAGAACCTCCACGCGGTTTGCCCTGGGCAGTCTTCGGACTGGCGAATACTATCATTAAGTTGAATCTGCTATCAGTCAACTTGAACATTATGCAGTCGATTGCTATCCCTGAAGCATTCTGATTCGCTGTTGAGCAATTCATTGTTGAAAACCCTATATAAGCCAGAAGATTGTAGCGCTTCTCATTCAATTTGAAGTCACGATGGAAGCGACATCTGCCGACAACATTCCCGTCTTCACCGATGAAGACAACGCCATTCCCGAGTTCGTCATCCTCGACGAGTGGGATGAGGAGGATGAGAAGAAGGGGAAGATCAAGAGGATCGTTTGGACGGATGAGGTATGGACTCCAAATACCACCCGCATCCGAAAGGTGCCAGATGCACCAGTACGACCTCGGCGGTATAGGGTCTATGACAACCTAACCGTCATACCCATTGACTATTCCAGCCAATAGTCAAATTCACACCCCCCGAGAACGAACCATCGGCTCTCTTAAGGGCCACCATGGGGCAAGACATGATAGAACCTCCACGCGGTTTGCCCTGGGCAGTCTTCGGACTGGCGAATACTATCATTAAGTTGAATCTGCTATCAGTCAACTTGAACGTTGCAAATGAAGTTCGGTGTAATACTTCCTTTCGACGGGCGTTCCTGTAAAGGGCGGCGGTGAAACCCGTAGCTATGTATACCGCAAGGGACATTCGGCAATGGTCAATCTTGTTTAACCTCTCTGCGTCATGTTTGCAAGTGATTGCCTCTGTCTCAACGTAGTATGCATTCGCGTCAGGGCGACATTTAGCCAACTGTCGAAGGTTGCCTAAAACTTTCCATTGCATACGTTATGAGAACCATGAGTTCTACCTGTCTCTATCAATGAGACGAATTGATGAATGGAATGAAATGGGAGGACACTCACGCGCCACACGCAACATAACACACTTCTCTCTTCCGTAGTCTAACAAGCTCTTTACACATGGATCGCAGTCGATTGCTATCCCTGTATCAGAAGTGTAAGCTATCTTAATTTTATTTGACACTATTTCATCTATCATCATCGTCCATATGAAATGTTTTAAGATTTACAAGTTAGACTAAGCGTGCTACTATTTCCAAATGAAAAAGTATACATGGTTAAATCATCCACTTAAGCCCATCCGTAGTCTAACAAGCTCTTTACACACGGATCGCAGTCGATTGCTATCCCTGTATCAGAAGTGTAAGCTATCTTAATTTTATTTGACACTATTTCATCTATCATCATCGTCCATATGAAATGTTTTAAGATTTACAAGTTAGACTAAGCGTGCTACTATTTCCAAATGAAAATGTATACATGGTTAAATCATCCACTGAAGCCCCATTCAAGTACGTCAGTATGAAAGCAAAGATAATATGAAATAAAAATTTATTATGGCATGTATTTCAAAAGGTCTTCATCGTCAATATCGTCCCAGAGTCTGACTTCACATAGATAGCAAAAACAGTTCAGTTGCCTTAATCGTTCTTTCACTGCGAGCCTCACTTTATCAATATACTCCCACTCCTCCATAGTTCGTGGCTGGGAGTTAGGGGTGTACCACTCCCATAACTGGTGGAGGAATTTCGTGCTGGTGATCTCCATCACATCGTCAGTATCGTACTGGAGATACTTCCACCTCACGCCTGTTAAGTCGGGACACTCCTTCTCACATACACTCTCTTCGTTGTCCGCTGGTAATAACACCTTCTCTACCTTCGTTGGAGCGTTTGGTGTTGAGGATGGAGAAGAGAATTTTGTGTTTGGTGTTGTCGAGGGCTTGTCATGTTGACTGTGAATAATAACTTTGAAATGTTTTCTAATTCTTAAGTATCAACAAGCAACCAATCAGAATGAACAGCCAATGAATGATGAATATGAAAGTATATATGTAAAGTGACATTCGTGTCATTTCACTCTGTCTTTGAGACGCATAAGTGAACTGTTGTCTAGCGAATTCTATTATTATTTGAGGCGTACAAGTGAATTCCAAATTTGAGACGTATTATTTGAGTGAAGTCTCTATCTTGTTGAAGTATCAAGCTTAAACATAATTTCGTTGAAATGGTAAGTTGAAAATTTCTTCACTCATCTCCCTCAAACGTGTGGCTAATAGCATCTTCCTCAATTTCAGGCATCAACTTCATCACCAACACCCTCCCTTCTCGAGGAAAGTTTAGAGTTGTTGAGTCAAGGTAGGTTGTAACAATACACTGAGACTTGAACAGAGATGAAAGAATGATTTCTCTTTCAGGTGATGTGAGTTCCAGCTCAGGACTCTCGCGACAAGGCAACGAGTGGGAATGTGCCGACTGCGGACATATGTTTACAAGGAAGCATTCGACACATCAAACAACGTGTGTGTCAACGCAAAGCGGCGTCAATCTCCGGAGGTGAAGTTGATTCTGACGATGACATCTCCTTTCCTTGCGATTTGTGCCCTTTTTCTTTTGATAGTCACTTTCAGCGATCTTCGCACAGACTTCAACACACGCATGCAAATGATCACTACACCAACGGTACCTCTACCATCTCCCTCATTAATGTTTCACATAATAATTTAGTACGCGACTACTGCATGGAGTCCAATACTCAAATAGTAGATTTTCCTGAGTGGCTCCTTCAAAATTCAAACATTATCGAAGCGCTCTTCCACAATTTAGACAATTTTAGAATGAAGGCGCTCATCTACCTTAAACTAAAATATATTAAGATAGATTTTCAAACGGGTCAAGTGACGGAGAGAATACAGTTTCATGTTCCTGCCTCTTCCGCAACCGAAGTTGTAGACTGCGAGTCTTGGCTAAATTTTCACATTCAATGTTTAAAATCAAATGTAGATAAATTCAATCAACGCGACAGCGCTCTCATTTTTGATGGTGTGGACTCAGCCATATTCAAAATTTCACTATTAGAAAGTCATGCAGCTCGAGGTACATTTAAACTACCAAAAACGTTGTATAATAAGAAAGCTGTCATCAATGTCGATTGTAAATCACAGTGTTTCAAATATGCAGTCCTATCCATCCTTCACTATAATGATATCAACGCGAATCGAAATCATACCTATAGCTATAGACAGTGGGAGGATGAACTAGACTTTGAAGGTTGTGAAAGTAACAACATGAAAATCAAAGATGTAGAAACGTTCGAAAAACATAATAAGATTAAAATTGTCGTTCACGTGTGGGAGAAGGGGTTGAAGGGTGCCCGCTATAATTCACGTTCAACTTGTTATGAACGTGTAGTGAACCTCTTATTAGTAAAACAAGCGAGGAATGGCACTACTCACGGTGTGTCGGAAGCAAAATTAAGCGAAGAAAAATGCCCATCAATAATTTTAAGTTTTCCTGCATCAGAATTTGACGCTGAATCCAATGAGACCAAAATGAAAATCTTTCATCGAGGGGTTCTCGAGATAATCGATAAAATCGATTTTATCGATCACTAGATTTGATCGATACGTCCAATTTTATGATTGGAAAAATGCCCACCAATAATTTTAAGTTTTTCTAGATCAGAATTTGACGTTGAATCCAATGAGACCAAAATGAAAATCTTTCATCGAGGGGTTCTTGAGATAATCGATAAAATCGATTTGATCAACAATATTAGTTTTGATAACGCACACTTATAAGCACTATTTATAAATTTAAGCAATTTGTTTGAATTAATTCCAAAATGTTTACTGATGCATTTAATCAGTCTTTCTTTAATAAAAATTCGAACATTTTGAGATTATATAAACTGTATATTTTGTAGATAAAAACACAATATCGAGAGATATAGAAAGCAATCTGCAGGATTTCCAAATTGATAACACTTTGTAATTCACAAATGGCGCGCATTGTAGGAAGAAACTGCACACAGCAAATTCCGCTTGTAGCGGGGATTTGAAATGTTATTTACCTTGTAGATACAGTGAAAAAGTCTCTGTGAATTGATTCGGCCGCCTGTTCACTGTATGGTCCGAGACCGGACTCGTTCATTTCGCAGAAATCAGGAACGTGGTGGATTACTGCATGAACCTTCGGCGTGTATGGTACATGGAGATCGTCGAAAGAAAGCTTAAATTCGGCGATCTTGTCGCGCAAATTGCAGTCATAGTTATATCCAAAGCAAGAATGCACCACTGCGTTCAAAGAACGAAATGCCCGAACATGTGGCAACGTCGAGATATCACACAACTGCTGAAGCAAATCCACAGATTGCAACAATTTTTTTGCCGAGTTGCCATTGGAGCATCCTCCATGATGGGACTCTTTTGTCACGGAAGCCCTTTCTAGCCATTTCTCGGCAATGACTGGCGCTGTTTTTTCGAGGGATTGAAAAATCGTTTTCACTGATCCTGTCATGAGATGAAGCTCAGGAGGTGGCAGTTTTGAGAGAACAGTATCTGATGCAGATTGGGAAGGCATAATCAACGACGGATGAATCACATTCTTAAATTGCTTGGCTTGAGACTTCTTCTGTCCATTTTCATGATATTTCCAAAATTCCTGTTTGATGCCTTTGAAAGTTTTAAGTGGGCCATTTTCACAAAGATCTTCTTTCCGCGTATCACACCAGCAACAAGGATATGAGCTTCCATGAGCCATAATGCCAATCATAATATTGCTGAGTTTCATGTCACTTACAAGGAAAAAATCTCGCTCCAATTCGTCCAGCTTCAGCAGTATCCATAATTGTTTGATGTTGTTGTAATTCTCCTGTATATCGGGAATGCAAGCCAACAAAAAAATCTTTTTTACTCCAGAATATTTGAATCTGCTAGTTGAGGAACAAGCTCCATAAATGGACGCCGGGTTATCCGATTCGGCTTTGATGACGCTGACAATGGACAACATGATTTTTACAAATCCCTGCCCTCCATCAACACAGATTTTGATGATTGAATCGTCGTCATTATTCAGATTTCTTGCGGAAATGACATACTCGAGAAAGTTCTTTGAGTCTTTGCAAAATACGACGGGACGGCGAGGATGACCAATGACTGTATCATTTGCAACCTCGAAGAAATCCATCTCAACAACATCGAAGAACTCATCAAAAATATGGTCTTGTTCAAACATAGTTAATTTCAAATTCGATTCAAAATTCTTCCGCGGATTGGGCACAGATTTTCGAAGATCACTGACCAATTTAATCGTCTTTCTCGTACTTAAAGAAAGATCCTCACGAATCTGAAGAATATCATCAGACTTTATCGTCGACGAGTCACTGTCAGGTGAAGAGATACACAACCTCAACGTTGACCCTCGTTCGGTTGTCAAGGTGCAATTTCCAGAGTTAGCTTTTGATTTCACAACATGTGCAGTAAATTGCTCAGTCGCGTCTACCTTCTGTAAAACATTTGAAATGTTTTCATTCAATTTCGTCTTTGAACACACATGAGAAAATCCACGAGAAAGAATCGAAAAACAACTGCAGCAAAGTCGTACTTGCTTTGGCTTGATTTCATCACTATCATCAAGTCGAGATGTCGGCCTTCCTTTGAGTAATTTGTTTCTTGTTGCAGGTCTGAGGAAGTTGCTTTTCGCTCTTTCACAAATACAGCAACTACAGGAACCGTCCATGTTGATAGCACTGCGCGATTTAAGGGAATTCGAAATGGAAGAATAATCAAAAGAGTAATTGTTCTGGTGAAATCGTTGTTGTCATAAGAACACAGGATTCGACGACATGTACCACAAAGAGACGTCGGCAGCCTCAAATCATCAGTAGAATAATCAATCAGGCAAAATTCATTGATCATACGTAGCTGATTATCGTTGATGGGTCGTGCATTTCTATCCTTGTCAAAGCACAATAAACAAATCAGACGTCTAGCCTGCAAATGCGTTAATGGCGGAGGCATAGTGAAGCCACTTCGAGAGTAGCCTGTCTACTGATGAAAAACCAAAACTAGCCTGCTTAAGAAAGTCAATCGACATAAACAAAGATGATCAATCAATGTATCTGTCTTGTGGGGTCACATGTGTCTGCGCTGTGCACGCGCAACTTACTGCTTGTAGGGGAGATGACCTACGCGCTGTCGCCTCAAGGACGACATTGTAATTGGCTGGCCAGATTTTGGCCGGCGTTGCTGTTATAATACTGTGCTTCGAGTAATAAACACACTGTGCTACGAGTGTCGTTATCCCTTCAGTTTGCATTATCAGAGAGATTACCATAGAAATTTAACAATAAACTCCGGCTCTCATCACCAGGGTAGGATTTCTGTTCCGTTGGTAGCTTAAGTGAAGATGAAAAGTAAAGTTTCACGTTCTAATGTCAATTCTAATTTTTGAATTTCGATTGTGAAACAATTATGTGAAGTTATTGCGCTACCTAAGATGCAGTGCGACAAACTTGATAATAATCTTGAAACCCCCTAAATATTGTATTTTTATTTTAGTCTCAATTCTGATGTTCGTCAAATTCTGATGTAGGAAAACTTAAAATTATTGATGGGCATTTTTCCAATCATAAAATGGGACGTATCGATCAAATCTAGTGATCGATAAAATCGATTTTATCGATTATCTCGAGAACCCCTCGATGAAAGATTTTCATTTTGGTCTCATTGGATTCAGCGTCAAATTCTGATCTAGAAAAACTTAAAATTATTGATGGGCATTTTTCCAATCATAAAATGGGACGTATCGATCAAATCTAGTGATCGATAAAATCGATTTTATCGATTATCTCGAGAACCCCTCGATGAAAGATTTTCATTTTGGTCTCATTGGATTCAGCGTCAAATTCTGATCTAGAAAAACTTAAAATTATTGATGGGCATTTTTCTTCGCTTAATTTTGCTTCCGACACACCGTGTACTGTGGTATTCCCAAAATCTCTCGCTTGTACACTCACTTGGGGCACTCTAAAAGAGGTGAACATTTTGTATGCGACCGCTGCATCCGCTCCTTTTGGAGTAAAGATAAATTTGAAACTCACTATGAATGGTGCAAGCGAGGTAAATTACAAATGGAACGCATGCCCAAAGATAAAATATTTTCACATAGGGATAATGGTGACGAATTAAGTCCCCTGCGTATCATTTACGCAGACATAGAATGCTACATTGATGATATCATCCACAAGCCAGCAGCCATATCCTGCTATGAAGTATGGTATGACCACTTTAGGAATAGACAAAACAAAATGCATACTTGGCAAGGTGAAGATTGTATTTCAAAATTTCTAGAATTTCTCGATAAAGCTGCTAAATTTCAACAATCATATGATTCCCAATTGCAGCGTAAGTCACTACATATGTCAGATGAAGACAAACAGAAATTTGAAAGTTGCACATCGTGCCCTAAATGTCATAAAACGTTTGATGATGATAAAATTAAGAAAGTGCGTGATCATGATCACATCACTGGTAAATTTAGAAACGCACTCTGCTCCAAATGTAACTTTTCACTTAGGTTGAGACGTCGTGTACTACCCGTCATTTTCCATAACTTTAAGGGCTATGACAGTCATATGCTCATAAAAGGAGGGTTAAGCCAGATGAAATCGTGGCAGTTCAATGTTATAGCACAAACGAGAGAAAAATTCATGGCAATGACAGCAAAAGTACCAGTAGATAAAACTAAAGAAAATAAGACAGTCTTCTTCGAAATAAAATTTTTAGATTCATTTCAATTCATGTCAGCGTCACTAGCTTCTCTCGTTCGAAATCTCAAGTTTCTTCCCCATAGTCAAACTTTGAAGAAACACTATCCAAACTTAACGGATGAAATAATCACTCGCAAAGGAGTCTTTCCTTATGCGTATTTTAGCTCAATGTCTAAACTAAATGAAACAACCCTTCCTTCCATTGACAAATTCAAAAACGATTTGACGGGTGAAGATTGTCCAGTAGAGGACTATGAACATGCTCAAGAGGCATGGTTAAAATTTGATTGTAAAACGTTTGGCGATTATATGATCGCTTACTTAGAATTAGATGTCATTTTGCTGGCTGATGTCTTTCAGGAATTTCGACGAGTGGCATTAGAAGAAGACAAATTAGATCCTATCCACTTTGTCAGTCTACCAGCCATGTCCTTTAAATCAGCCTTTAAAATGACTGGTGAGACCATTCATCTCTTACAAGACCCGGAGATGTATAATATATTTGAGCGCGGAATACGCGGTGGTCTCACATTTGTAAATAAACATCATATAAAATCTGAAACAGTAGGTGATGATCATATCCACCTAAAGTACTATGACCAAAATAATTTATATGGCAGTTCACTGTCTAAACCACTACCTCATTCCGAGTTTAGTTGGTTAAATCAAGATGAGCTTGAGTATTACTCCAACCCTTCAAACATACTGAAGATTCCAGATGAAGGTGATTGGGGATATTATTTTGAAGTGGATTTGATTTATCCAAATAGCATTAAAAATAAAACTGCTGATTTCCCACTCGCACCTGAATCTGGTGAAGTGACTGAAGATATGTTTTCACCATTCATGTCACAATTTCATAATAACTTAATAGAGTGTGGACAGCCAAGGTATAAACCATGCCGCAAACTTTTACTCACCCAATATGATAAGAAAAATTATCTCGTACACTTCTGCATATTAAAATTCTATTTAGAAATGGGCATGCTTCTAAAGTCAGTTCACCGCATTATCAAATTTAGACAGAAAGCCTTCCTCAAACCCTACATAGATAGTAACAGTCAAAAACGTGCACTCGCCCAAAATAATTTTGAAAAGGATTTTTATAAATATAAGAATAACAGTCTATTCGGAAAGACCATGGAGGATGTTAGAAAACGTATGAATTACAAACTAGTCGTTGATGAAAAAAAATATCACAAATTGACCTCATCACCTCTTTTCATTGATAGAGACATCATCGATGAGGATCTTGTAGGTGTTAAAATGATAAAATCAGAAGTTGAGTTGTGCAAACCCATCTATATTGGGCAAGCCGTTTTAGATTATTCCAAGCTTGAAATGTATCAACTCTTCTACAAAATATTAAAACCATGCCCTCTCGTAAAAGAGGTTCGCTTGCTGGGTGGTGATACAGATAGTTTCTTTTTAGGAATTACCACTCAAAAAGATTTAAATTTTAATGAAGTAGGCAAGTCATTAGAAAAATATTTCGACACATCTAACTACAATCCCACTCATCCACTCTATTCCATACAGAATAAAGCCAAACTTGGTTGTTTTAAGGATGAAACAGCAGGAAAGGAAATAGATGAAATGATTCTCCTCCGTCCTAAAATGTATTCCATGAAATTAAAAGAATGTGCAGATAGTATTAAGCGTGCTAAAGGTATATCAAAATCCATTGTTCATAAAATGAAACATCGGTCCTATAAGAAGGCCTATAAAAATAAAAATATAACGTTTGTCAATATGACAATCTTAAAATCTCAAGTTCATACTGTGAAAACGTACACGTTCAAGAAACGAGCACTTTCAGCATGGGAGGATAAGAGGTGTTGGATAGGACATAACACATCTCTTCCACATGGACATCCTGACACAAACATACCTCCACCCAAAAGAATAAAACTCACGCTACCACATTCAGGAGATGTATTGACATAATCAACTTTAACTCAGTATTTTGATGTTGCTTTTTGTAGATATACATGGTTGTTTTATGTATCGCATGAGATCGTTTCTTCCTTGTGAATATATGCCTACAGTCAGCCCATTCCCCCTATATTCGTGAAAAGACTTTTTCATATACATATTTTTATTTCAATAAATATATCACAATGACTTCACTTTGTTTTCCGAAACACTAAAGTTACGAGGGATTTAGTATCTTTCACATGGATGCACTCTTGTAAACCATTGGTAATTTTGATAATAATAGAGGGTATAGTTTGTTTGACGACGGGATGATAGAAAATAGATTCAAACATCTTCTCGACTATTCCATATGAAGCGTCTTTATCATGAATGAAATCACGTAAAATGTATTCTTTTTTCTCACCAACAGAAATAGGTAAAATCAAATCACTTTGAATGTAAAGGTGCTGTTCATGTTTATCAAGTGTCATTGGTGTTTCTATACCAATCGTATGTGCAGCAGTAAACACAGTTTGTAGCATTGAAAAACCAAAGAGTTTTTTCAAATTTTTACTCAATTGACATTGAATGTCATCGCCCAGTTTCAGAACAACGCGTTGATTTTCAATTGAAAACGAAATGTGGTGTGTCTTTACATCATATTTACTTTTCATCACATGCTTCAACTTCTGTTGTATATAAGGATTTACTACATGAATGAAGCTTTCAACTGTATGATATAGACGCGGCATTATATTGATAGCAACTTTAGATTCTTCATAAGACTGGTAAATTTTCTTGATGCGATCACCATAGATGTCCACCCACCATTCATCATTAACTGAATCAGCTTTAGTGTGATATTCATGAGAACCATACACCACACCGCTTCCAATAATAGGGGTTGGATGTCTTACAAAATGACGCAAGGTTGGAGAGAAATAAACTGTACGTTTGTCATTATATTTCTGAATAACCAACTTATTTTTGTCCGCCATAATTTTCTCTCCGTACTTCTTACCCACAGTCTCATTCCATCGTTTTACTAACTCAATAAGTGATAAAGGTTGAACACCACGCTTTTTCAAAATGATGCGTTCTTCGCATTCTACAACATCTTCATCAAATATTTTAAATCTATAATGAAATTTGTTGATTCGATTTGAATAAACTTTTTTAACATTTGCAGTAGCAATTGACGTTAGATGTAGTCCATGACCAAAACCAAGATGTGGATAGAATTCATTATCCAACCTCAGTGTAAGACCTTTAGTGAAAGAATGAAAGCGAAGGAACTGTCTCCCACTCCAATGATAGATAGTAAATTCATAAGCTTTCTGAATTTTATTCTTCATGATGGAAGTGTTACCACTGTTGAATGCCTTAATAATTTTCTCATTCCCAAATGATTCATAAGAATCTGATTTTATCTGAATCCATTCATAGTTCCACTTTCCATCTGATGTTAAATTGTATGGGAACTGAAATGCATTATTCATCGTTATTCCATCATGGGTGCGAGGAGTCAATATCATTTCTTCCAAATCATTCACATTCTGAATATTGCTATCATAGCAAATACTAGAAACGCCAACCTCCCATTCACCTTCTAAATGCAGTGGCCGATTTAATTTACTCGATAGTCTGATGGTTTATTTTTGGGAAATTTATTCATAGAAGCATTACTGGGCAAGTAGATTAGAAACGAGTCCTTATTTTCACTTTCCATATTATTCACATTGGAAAAATATATTAGCATACGTTTGCATTAACTCTTCATTCGGAAATGGAGTGTGATACTTGTCACAGCATCTTTATGAAAAGGAATCAACGCACCAGCATCGTCATAAATGGCAATATCAATTTGTGGGATGTAGTTTGATTTCAGCTTTGTATAATGCACTTTCTTGAAAGTATGCTCAGATAAAATACTGCAGCTTTTTGGCTGGTATGGTATCATTGCTAGCAATGGAGCTTCAACATCTCCCACACGTACATCTTCACCAATATTGGAATATATCTGAAAATAGTTAATACGACGCGATAGCGACATGTCTGCGCTAGCTTTGGTTACAGTACCACTTTTAAAGATATTTTGATCAAAACCCAAAATGTCCATTAGAGTTTTATCCATAATTAGTTCAATACCTTTTCCACTTATAGTGAGAGACAAAGTACCTTCTTTTTCAGAAAATGAAATATGTTGCTCATTAATCACTTCATTTAAATAATCTACAACCAATTTAACCGAAGTAATAATGCGAGGCATCAACACTCTTGTTTCATGTAAGATACCACCTAAAGGCTCTACACACTTTCTGTATAAAGATACGGTCCATTCTGTATCAAATTGATTTGACCTTTCACATGCTAAATGTTGCATATCAGATTTTCCATGAACAGCTGCAGAACGATGTCGTAAGAACTGATGAAAATCTTTTGAACAAACTAATACTAGATCATCATCATTTAATTTGCTTATTGCAATATGATTAGATGATTTAATATAAGTCAATGTTGCCACTTGTTTGCCATCAACTCGAAGGAGATAATTAAATTTCTTCAATAATGTTTCTGGAGTCATGTTTGTCTTTCTTGGCTAATCACAATCTTCTTCACCAACGTCTTCTCATTTCTTGGAATAAGATCTACATAATAAGCTTCTTCTCGATATATTAACTGTTTATGACCACTTATGTGGTAATTAACGTTAAAATTATCATAGCTTGTTAAGGCGCTAGCGAGGTAACCTAAATCATTTCTTAAACTTGGACTTAAACCAACAATCCAATCTTTCTCAACTACATGATGTATATAAGTATAATCATCATTGTGCGGAGTAAATTGGACAATATGTTTACTCGCTTTATTCAAGAAATCATATATAAACTTTTTACATGATAAGAGATCTTTCTTTGGCCACTGTGGAATGTATACTCGGCACCACTTTTCACATTGGTAAGCAGCTGTACGCCTCATATTAATAGTCATCACCTCATGATCAAAAGTATAGACACAGTTGCTATAAACAAGTTGAGTGACACCCACTTCCCAATTTCCATTTAGCTGTTGTGCATGATCAATGGGAGTAGAAAAGAGTGCGGCTCGATTACTAGTAAATCTCTTTGTAGCCGCATTGCTAAGCAAAATATGATAAAACGACATTTTTATATTGCTGATCTGCAACTTTGCATAACATCATGAAGACTTGGATTTTGGACTCTCTACAGTATATCAGAGTTGATCGTGATGGAAACGTACATTTCAAAAATTCTCATGGTCATACATCAAGAGGAATTACATTAACATGGCGACAATTTGTCAACCTCAATGATATCATGAGGGATTTGGAATATTTTGAAACATTAAGATTCATCTCCTTGGGTGATCAAGTTTGGCTTCAATATTACAGAAATGAAATTCAAATCTGCCATTCTCATTCCGCAAACTGTTTCTCATTTCGCAAATACAATTGGGAGAAGTATAGAAGATACATACATCGCTCCATCATGACATTTATTCGTCGTGAGTTCATCGCCCTACTATGCAAATCTTAATCAGACATGACTATCACGCACCATGAGTTGGAAATTAGATTCCCTACAACGTATTCAAACGGATCATGATCGAAACGTCTATTTCAAAGATTCAACTGGAAATGTGAGAAGAGAGTTTGCTTTATCTTATCGTCATTTTCAATCTCTACATCATATCATGAAGGACTTGAAATACTTCTATATGAAAAGACATTCACGTATTGGAAATCGCATCTGGTTGCGCGTCAACAATCGGCGAATTCAACTCTATCATTCCCAACTTCATACTAACTTCACATTTCATCAAGATAGTTGGGGAAAGTATAAAAGGAAGGTACATCGCTCAATTTACTCATTCTTTCATCATGAAGCGCCATCGCTACACCATCGTCAACATTCTCCGTCGCTTCAGACTCTACACCAAAATCGATCTCACAACATTACACCAACACCTTCCAAACAGCAAGTATTACCCGGGTCGTCCTCAAATGTTAGTGGTGAAGATGAACAATTCACGGAATCTTCAACTCTTCCCAAATGGGACTGTACAGATTCTCGGCGCCCTTTCTCATTCATCGGCGCAGTCAATGCGCTTAGAGCTACAAAGACTACTACGTCGGATATGGAAGAGGGAGAGGTGTGTGATGTCGAATCTGACTGTGGACAATATGGTGATCTCTACTCAATTGAGTGACAGTCTATCATTTTTGAAGATTCGTACCAGCAGTTACAATTTGTGTTATGAACCCGAACTTTTTCCTGCAGCTCTCATTAGTTGTTGGTTACCTGTGCATGTGGCAATCTTTCATAATAGTAAAGTGATCATCACTGGACTAAAATCTTATGTACAAGCAAATGTAATCCTAGACTATCTCATTGAGTATGTACGTACCCAGCGGATTGTAAAATAAAAAACAATTTTTCCAACATGATGTTTTTATTTCAAATCATGATAGAACTTACAAATCATTTTTTCATTAGAGGATGGATTACATGAAAAGTTTTGAATAATAGATGCAAATCGAGATACATGTAAACGTTTTAACATGAAGTACAGTACAAAAGCACCACACGTTGATGAAAGTGGATGTTGTAGTATGCGTTCATTTCGCTGATATTGACGCGTATGTTTTCTCAACCACTGCTGTGTTGGTATATTTGGAGGTTGAGCAAGAGAGTCAAATAGTTTCACCACGTCGGTCTTCTCCAATAAAGATCGCTTTCCAATGCTCACCGCCTAAATTCTGCGAATGAGTGTTTAGCACAATAAAGATGGGATAGTGATTTACTGCAGGTGGTAAGGTATCGAGTGAATAGACATTATCGAAAGCCTTCAACGTCGCTTCGTCTGCATTACGCTGCACTTTAGTCTTAATATCGTCAGCAGTCAACCAACTCATTAGTGATTATACTGAAGAATCACGTCACGATACTTTGTAATTTCAATATTTGAATCGAAGACTGCATAAATTAATACATTGATCGTCTCAGGTAGTGTTCTTTTGAACGTCAAATCCAAACGAATATTATGAGGCACGTTCGCTTGACGATAGGGGGCACTAATATCGCTGTCAGCAGTCAAATCAAATGCATAAATAGTATATCCACTCTTAAACTCTTTCATAGTCAGTCCGTTGGTGTCATCCGTATTGTAAAAGCCAAAGACATCCATAAAATCAACATAACTGCGCATAAATTGATCCGTAGCAAAATCTGGTTTGTAGGGTGGACCAGGATGACTCACACCATTTACACGTAAAGCAATTTCACTTAACTGATTGTGTTTAAAATTGAAAGGATTCTTCTTTATATTACCATTAAATGCATCATTTTCAACCATTGCCACCATGAGGAGCTTCGGTGCTTCCGATGGAAAGAGGCCATCTTTCATGAAACTCTTTTGATCTTTCGGAATTGTAAAGGTGAGAAGCTTTGTATGCTGAACGGGGTAAATGGCATTTTGACGGTTAAGGCCTTCAGCATGCCCTCTAATGACACTTGGATTCGGTACTACTCGACGAATGTAAAGTGCAATATCTTCCACATGAATTCTAAAATTGTCAACTTTAGCAAATGCATTCAGCGCAAATTCAGGCTTATTCAATGTCAGCTTGAGTCGCATGCTGGTATTACAGAGTAAAAACTTTGTCTAAAGAAGTCTAAATTCAGCGGACCATATAGCTGACATACTCTACTATCTTTAATCATAGCAGATCGCTTTACAAAGCCACTGTTTGTTTCAACATCAAATTTTCCTGCTTCATCTCTGTACCATCCCATGGCTTCCATATGACTTTTTTGTGCTGCTGGATGAAACTGTGATACATGATTGAAATATGATTTATAGGGATAATCGCTTTGACCACCTTCCACCTGCTGCTCTCCAATCGTTAGAGAAACATCGCGAAGTAATGTAGTCAATGGTAAATTGTTCAGTCCAACTTTATGTGCATCGTCAATAGCAGTTCCATCTGCTTGCTGAATTCTAAACCTCAAATCAAGCATCGCATAACTCAAATCTATGTAGTCATCACTACCACCAGGAATAACAAATTCAATGGGGCCAGCATTCTCAGCTGTTCGAGGATGATAATCTACAATACTTGAACTAAGAATATCTGTCTGTATGGCTTGTTGATCGAACAAACAAAAACCGGAAGTTTTGCACTCCATGATTAGAAGTTATAGCAGCGTCGTCGTTTAGCGCCTGATGAATGATTAGAGCCTCTACGTCGTTTGCGTGAATGCCTTTTGACTGAAGATCGCACCTTACCAGCTCCGCGATGTTTCCTTCTTCCTTTATTCATTCGTTTAGGTGATTTCTTTCCTTGAGTAACACCAGCAAAGGTCTGCTTCAATGTTTTTAAACCGCGTTCCTTCCCACGATTCAACAAACTGCTCTTAAAACTTCTACCTCTGGAAAGATCACTAGCAACATCACCAGCAAAGCCAACGGCATTACTTAAAACATTTCGTTTTAAAAGATCTACCGACATTGGATATGAGAGGTGCTACAACAGATTTCAGTGCACCAAGTATGCTACCTCCACGTTGGCGGCGAGCGCCGATGTAAATTTGTCCTCCACCACTTACATAGGAGGGTCGTGAATAAAATGAGGCAGTTGGATTCATAGCTCAAATCCTAAACATTGTTAGTTACAACTTTGCATGAATCACTGTCGATCACTTAGATGAAAGATGTCAGCACGACGCATCCAAGAGTTCATACTCTTGCTATAATAAATCAGCATAAATCAGCTTCTCTGAGAACGCCAAACCATGGATTACTCCTTTAGTAAAATCACTTATTAATGACAGATGGACGGCATTCCGATTAAGAGATTTTGCGCGTTACTCTTTTCTAAAGGAAAAAGTGAAGAAGTAAATAGAGAAATCAAAATTGATATGGATAAATAAATTAAAAAAGAAACAATGTTTGGAAAATGGTAAATGAAGTTTGCTCTCGGAAAACGAATGATGCGATGAGATCACTATACAACCGATATGAAAGTTTACAAAGTGCCGTTGATGCGATTAATGTGTCATTTCCAAATACAGTCCGTGCACCTGCACAACAGAACTTACCTGTTTTTCCAGCGAGCGAAAAGAATCTGTTCCGTATTGAGGTGTCTCATGTTCATCGTTTGCTTCGCAACCTATCCTGTAATAAGGCTTCATCTGAAATACCTACTAAGTTGTACAGGGCTGCAGCAGACATCTTGGCGTCTCCTTTGACTAAATTGTTTCAGCTTTCTATTGAAAGTGGCAAAGTCCCAGTCGCTTGGAAAGCAGCAGTAATCACACTTTTACCGAAGGTCTCCTCTCCAACGACAACAGACGATGTCAGACCAATAAGCTTGCTACCCATTCCTGGTAAAATTCTTGAGAGAGTCATTTTGGAGTATACAAAACCGTTATTTCTGAAGGAGTTTGGTCCCAATCAATTCGGATTCCGTACAGGATCTTCGACCACATGTGCTCTTATTACTTTGCATGATCATTTCACAAAGTGCCTAGACAGCCCAGAAACATCCGGTGTTCAAATTGTGACATATGATTATTCGAAGGCATTCGACCGGCTAAGACACGATAATATAATCAATCGCCTCATTGAGTGCAATCTGCCAAGTAAATTAATTTTATGGGTATGCAATTATTTGGAAAGTCGATGTCAGTATGTCAGAGTGGGCACAGTGCACAGTTCAATAGCTGAAGTCACTTCAGGAGTGCCACAGGGCTCAATCATTGGCCCATTTCTTTTCTCGGTTGTTTTGGGAGATCTTGTCATTAGTCATGAAGGGTCTCGAATTATCAAATATGCGGATGATATTGCGCTATGCATGCCAATTTACAAAGACTGTCAAAATCAGCATATTTACAAAAATCACGAAGCCATCATACAATGGTCGGATATTCACAGTCTCCCCATCAATACAAGGAAGTGCAAAAGTCTAACTATGTCAAAGCGGAAGAATGCTTCCATTGTAAATTTACCGAACATCGAAAACGTTGATAAAATAAGCATTCTTGGTGTTGTGTTCAACAGAAAAGGCAATTGGTCTGACCACATTGACAGAGTGACATCGAATGCATCTAGAAGACTCTTTCCACTAAGATTGATACGGCCATACTTGAGCTATTGGACCTTAAGAAGAATGTATTTCTGCATCATGAGATCGCTGATCGAATATTCCTTTCCTTTGTTGGTTGGAATGACCAAAAACGATATGTCCCGGCTGATGATGCTCCAAAATCGCTTTCATCGTCTTCTTTGTGGCCGTGGCTGCAGGCATGAATGCCTGCCATCCCTGGACGAGAGACTTATTTCCCAAGCCACCAAACTCTATCGACATGCGATGAATGAGGACCACATATTGAACGCTTTACTCTGTCCTATCGCTAGAAGTGGTCGTGTCATCTTGCCACGTGTCAATTCTGCACGTAGACTAAATTCATTTACCATCAAAACAGCCATGTACATGAATGAGTCTTTTACACGTGTTTGAACATCAAATCACGTCAAGTTATTTTGTCATTCCTTGAAGATATATGAACCTTTATTTATTGTAACTTCTCTTTGAAAGTGTCGATTACCATTATTTAAAAATATACACACATACATACATACATACATACTTGAAGGATAACCAGTCCATTTAACAAGACACCATTCTTCACCTTGCCGTTTTTTACATCGAATGATTTTCTCTACCAAATATGTTTCACTTTCAGTGACTACCTCAATCTCATCGCGGTAAAAGCTACCCTCAATTTCTTCATTATCGTAATCTTTCAACTTGTAGGTGGTCGGAGAGTCTTTTTGATTAATCCTTGATACTGTAAATACCTCCTCTATCCAATTCGGAAGGTACCCTTTAGCAAAAACACTTTTCACTTTTGAGATACGAACTTTATCGCCAATTTTCACATCACTTTTCACATGAGTGCGTTTACGTTGGAATGATTCGCGCACTTTATCTACATTGTCAGCATTTACATCTACTGGTCTGAGTCCAATAGAGCGATGGATAGAGTGATTGTAGGCATGGAGTGTATCTTGTAGAACCTTTGTCCAATTTTGTGTCAAGTTGGCAGTAAAATGTCGCCACAAGCGATTTTTTTAATGTGCGATTAAAACGTTCAACGAGTGCAGCTTTATAAGCACTCTTTACACTAAACAACTCAATGTCATGCCTCTCAAATAATCTTGTCACATGCTGATTTTCAAACTCTTTTCCTTGATCACTCTGAATTCTTTTTGGAATGCGACCTTCTCGAAAAATTGTTTGGAATGCTTTTGCTACTCCTTTCCCTTCTTTAGTTTTTAAAGGTTGAGCCCACGCATAACGCGAGAAAATATCAATGACGGTTAAAATAAAATTATTACCCGAGTTATGTTTTGAAATGGAGGCAACATCACACAAATCTGCTTGCCACTGTTCATCGATGTCATGAACAATATAATGGCGGGTGCGGTACTTCTTTTTCGCTTGTTTGTGGAGTGTATAGGTAGCCTAACCCTTTAACCATCGTTTCACTTGTGATTGTGGAAGACCACTCGCTTTTGATAATTTCTTGATAGATGCAAATCCTGCCGGATGTTTTACATCATAATAGATTGACTTCAAACGTTCAGTCGATGACGACTGACTCTTTTTTCTCCTTCTCATCCTTTTGTTTTCTTGCCTTTCTACATTTACAACAACTGCAGCATTTAGCTTTAGCGGTTTTGCGATCGTGTTCACATTGCTTAGGGGTTTCATTGTGAGAGCTGGCGCAGCAAGTGCAAGTGACAACGACATTCACCTCTGGCGGCTCATTACATGGCAAGCAACACATCTGTTTCATATTAATAGTCTGAGAACATGTACTTCCTAGGAGGAGCTGTTTTACGTTTTCCTTTTACTAGTTTTAGTGGTGATGTAGATCTACGTCGAGTTCTTCCTCTTGTTTGCTTAGTGAGTGTGGGAGGGGATGTAGCAGGTGACGTCTTAAACCAATTTGTTGGTATTTTTCATCGTCTGAAGCATTGGAGCAGTAGCCACTGTTGAATCAAGTTCTTTCAATGTCTCATTATTTAAAGCAAATTTTGGCACATTATGCTTTTTCAATAGTTTAAGAAAGTATGACCAACCAGGTGGAACATAGCCCTGACGGCGCTTTCTGCGTGTCGCATACTGAATCAAGTCTTCATAACGTGAAGCATCAATCACTTTATTTTCATCTGTAATGATTTCTCCTCTATCATTTACATTGAGATGGGGTTCAATACTGTTGAAAAGAGATATGGCATGTGCGCGAGATGCTAAAGGTGTAGCAGTCGATACAGAGTCACGCATCTTATTCTTCAAGTTTTTCAATTGCTCAACAGTTTCCGATTGTAATAATACAGCACGATGTGGATCTTTGATGTGAACATTTTGCTGATAATCTATTTCTTTCCTATACATTTGATTTGCAAGAGGTTGCTTTACTTGCTGCATGGCAGTCAATTGTACATATTCATCCTGAGGAATAACAATCATGCGAGAATAAGAACTCATAGTTTGTAGATAATCATGGGAGTTTTCAAAATATCACTTCGAAATCTAAATTCTTCCGGACACTCTTGCGTAAAGTCAATGAATAAGTAACCGTATGGTTTTTCAGTAGCTGCTTGAAAAATTTCAATTAAGGCTTTTGATCCTCTGGGTGCAACTTGTCGCGCTAAAAATTCAAATTGACTTTTATCTCGCGGATTCTTGAAAATAGCATAATAGTGTGTATTCAGGTTTCGTGTACGAGCTTCTTTTCCATCAGGAAACAAATTTTGTGTGATATAGATGATAAAACACCTTTTATGATGTGCTGCACGAGTGAACATATCTGTAACATCTTTTGAATTCTTACTTTCTTTTAATAAATCATCCAATACAACAACATCATTAGACTGAAGTTTATCCACTGGAATAATTCCTTCATGTCGAATAAAGTTGCGACTTTGCAATTCCTGAAACAACGGCGGTTGATAAATACCATAACACCAAATCACTCGATTGATAGGTTCCTTAAACAACTCCCTTCTTTTATCCAATAAATTCAGCGTGAAAACAGTTTTACCTGCATGAGATGGACCTGATACAGTCAGAACTTTATCACATTGAAGTCGGAAATCCATTTTATTACTTTGAGACTCAACATTTGCATAATTAACGCTTAGAGCCAAAGATATTTCCCAATAGGTTGCCCACGGCAGGAGCTATCATTGGAAGTATTGCTGAAAGGAAACCGCCCTTTTGTGTTAGAGTTTTCCTCTTTCTTTGAAGGGTGACTTTAGGATTGGAGATGAAACGCAATTTCGTAGCATATCACTTAAGTAACTTTCGTTGTTTTGGTGCTAATTTCTTCGTCCTCAACTTTTTGACATCAGAAATAATTTCATGAATGAATTTATCGTTGGCATGTCGTATAGCATTGTATCGCTGATTTGCTTTCATTCGTCGGAGAGCTTGAATGGCTGAAGAAAACTTTTGACTTTTACGTTTCGCCATTTTACGTTTCGCCATTTTCCGTGTTAGTCTTTGCTAAAACCTATCTTTACCACATTTGCATATGTACTAACTATTGCGACATAAGTGACACTCGAAATGAGCAATGTCACAGTGGTTACATTGGCAAAGTTGAATGCAATTACGTATGAAACAGCGTTGACAAAAAGCATGCTTACATCTCTTGAAGATGCGCTTTTCATTTCCATCCTTTCGCTTACATACATCACAACACATAGTTTCACCGTTACTGATGTCTATAGCAAGTCTTTTTGAAGATATGAATTTGCTAGCCTTTTCTAAATAATAGACACATGTACAGAAGGAATATACTTCGAGAGTGAGCAGACATAGCTCGAAAACCAGTTGTGCCACAATCAAGTACCACTGCATTTTCAATTTTTCTTTATGGAAAGTTGAATGTGAATATCTGAAATCGCTTCAATCACTAGACTGCTACCATGATGGTTAAATGCGTTAAGACGTTCAGCAATTTTTATCATATGTCTTTTAAAAAATTCTTCGGGGTGATCTACCACTTCCATTGAATAAGAAGCAAAATGGAAAGAGCGACTTTCCACCTCTTCCTTTCCAAAATGACTAAACTTAATTTTCGCAACTAATCGCGCCATGACAATGCTATCAGAGAATGTATTCATTAACTCTAGAAATAGAGTGCTAGCATCATCGACCACTGCTTCGATGTCGGTCTCATCTTTATGAAAATTTATCACATAATCTTGAACAGCTCCTTTTAAACTTTGCCTATGAAAATGTAATGTTCCGCAGTCGTTTGAGAAAGACATGATCACCCTTTAACTAACCCATCCATTGCATGAAAACAACTCTTCTCATAGTAACATTTATTGAATAATGGTAACAAGCATGCATTATAAATCAATGGTTTGAAAGAGATAAAATAGATACAGCTGGTAACTATCATACAGCGAGCAATGATAACCATACAGGACTTTGGCAGTGCTGAGGTAAGGAGGAAAGAAGCATTGGTTATGAACGTAGCTACTACAACGAACAGACAAAATAGGAACAGACAAATCCTTAAAACGTTTCGTGACTTCATGATAATGTTGATTCACTCTACTATCCCAAGGTGGGAGCAAAATATCATCAATGATTAGATTAGGAAATACTTTCCTCTCCTTACCAGGATTATTACAAAAGATGCGTATGACATTGAAAGCAGCTAACCATTGTTTAAAGTCAATAAGAAGAGCACTCTCACAAGAAAAGCCATAGTCTTGCAAATATTTCAGATTAAGTCCATGAATGTGTTTTCTCGCCCATTGATCAACATTGGGATTGCAGTTGGCATGTTGATGATAGACACTGACAATCTGATATGTCCAATTGTTCATAGCAATAGCACTGAGCTCCTGTACAGGTTCACCCTCACAATCCATAAAAATGATGATAGAAGCCTAAAACGGAAATTTACACATCTAAGGAAACGTTCTATAACATATTACAAAATGAAGAATTACATCGATGCTTTTCACGACAAAATACACAAATGATATGATGGCAACGAAGAAGTAAAATGTATCTAATAAGACCACGTCTACGACACTCAAAGCACATAAGCGAATTGTCATAGGGTAGAGTTAGGAAAGGACTAGTAATTCTCCTTCTTTGATTTGCGTTTTGATGTAGCATTCTTCTCCGACTTGCGCTTCGTACCACTGCTGTTAAGGATTTGATCAATTATGTCGTCCACGTTGGGTGGTTTTGGAATATATAGGATGGATTCCATATGCATGGAGAGAGAGGCTATTTTATTATCCTTATGCCGACCATAATATAGCCCATTCACTTTGAAAAGGATATCCCAAGTACCTTCTCCGAGCTCGTCACATGTGATGGGTGTTGAATGATCTCCCTCCTTCTTATAGTAAGTGCACCAATGTGATACTGGTAGGCAAATGTGATTACCATCCCAAATCTTTCTATAGGGAGTATCCTTGTCATCTCTCGCCTTCCACTCTTGAGCAAGAGGAGTAGGAATGTCCATATTTAATGTCACGTACTCCTCAATAATATCAAGTTGGTGGCGAATGTACGGACTCACGGGGATCAGTATGTAGTCCCCATACTGATTGTGCATTATCTTGACATCCGTGGAAGGGAGCATTCCCGTTTGGAGTACTACGCCATGATCGTCATAACGCAAGGCTTGTTTAAATTTACGCTGTAGCGGTGTAGGATTATGTACCTTGGTTGTTTCTTCCACTGGCCTCAGTTGTAGATGATCTGATCGTAGCGAACCTTGTAACGTTTGACCGCCATTTTGTGCTACTAGCGCAGCAGATGGAGTAGATGCCTGAAAATGGAAAAGATTGTATTAAGTTTACGTTCAAGGGAGGGAGGAAAGTAGCGACTTACCATTTTAGTTGGATAATAGAATAGGGAACTAGAGAGAGGAAATGTGCGTCCGTCACTCGTGCGATTCAACGATGGAATGATTCTCACTGTGGAAGGCTCGCTATTTATATAGAAATGCTTGATTCTCATTGGATGATGATCCTCATTGGACAATAACATCAAGCTGATTCCAAATCTGGCCTCCGTTTACCAATCCAAGCCTTCATTCGCCCGCTGGAGCTGTTTCTTGGGAAATTCTAACTCTGTCGTTTTTCGTCAATCTCCCAAAATCTTAAATGGCGTCTCACATCTAAACGAAGACAGATAGGAACAAGCCGATTCTTTCAGTGAACTTTTCTCACTCTTAGCTTTCAAACGAGCTATTGCACGACTTTCTACGATCTCTAGAACCAAAGTTGGAAGATCGGTGCCGGGGGGGGACGTCAGCGAAACTTTTTCTCTCCGATTGACTTGAAACTCACCATACCGATGCAGAATTTCATGCTGAATCCGAATCTGGCCTCCGTTTTCCCATCCGATGCTTCGTTTGGGCGCTACAGCCCAAAACGTCCAAAATTCTAACTCTGTCGTTTTTCGACAGTCTCCCAAAATCTTAAATGGCGCATCACATCTAAGCGAAGACAGATATGAACAAGCCGTTTCTTTTACTGAATTTTTCTCACTCTTAGCTTTCAAACGAGCTATGGCACGACAAAATCCGTCCACTAGAAGCCAAGATCGAAGCTAGCTGCCCAGAGGGGGGGGGAGGTCAGTGAAATTTGAAGAAAAATGTTTTGGTGACGGTCCCAGGTCGAAATTCCACACTTTGGAAAATTTTCAAAATTTTACCCATACAAAGCCACTCTGACACTTAGGATTTTTCAGGTGAGCGAGCTCCGACCTAAAATCTTGTAACCGCTCTAACTTTTGAACGGCTGGTCCGATTGACTCGCAACAAAAAATGTTGTCGAGCAGTTTTTCATCCTCTTTCCAATGCAACTCGAACGAACAAAATCCGTTCACTAGAACCAAAGTTAGAAGATTGCTGTCCAGAGGGGGGGGTCAGTGAAATTTGATGAAAAATGTTTTGGTGACGGTCCCAGGTCGAAATTCCACACTGTGGAAAATTTTCAAAATTTTACCCATACAAAGCCACTTAGGATTTTTTCAGGTGAGCGAGCTCCGACCTAAAATCTTGTAACCGCTCTAACTTTTGAACGGCTGGTCCGATTGACTCGCAACAAAAAAATGTTGTCGAGCAGTTTTTCATCCTCTTTCCAATGCAACTCGAACGAACAAAATCCGTTCACTAGAACCAAAGTTAGAAGATTGCTGTCGGGGGGGGGGGTCAGTGAAATTTGATGAAAAATGTTTTGGTGACGGTCCCAGGTCGAAATTCCACACTTTGGAAAATTTTCAAAATTTTACCCATACAAAGTCACTCTGACACTTAGGACTTTTTCAGGTGAGCTACGACAGTCCACCCTCCCAACCTGGCCGGCACACCACGCCAACCTAGACACCACATCACCGCGCGCTACACGACGGTCGACCAGAGGGGGGGGGACGTCAGACCCGAAGCACCACGGCGGCCGACCACGACACTCTGCCGGTCCAGAGGGGGGGACGTCTGCGATGGCGGCCATCTTGCGCTATCCAGAAGTGGAGTTTTACTTACTACT
>CAJQUW010011193.1:0-11714 GCA_907163375.1 Prostheceraeus crozeri
GAATCAGGTAAATATAAATAACTCTGCTGATTATCAACTTCAAAAATTAAATCACCTCCATATTTACTCTACTGGAAGATCCGGGATTATAGCAATTCTTATATAGTCATTCTTTTTTTGATTGTAACTGACGAACGGAGGATCGCTAATCTAAATTTATTTTCGATAAGCGAAGACATTTTTATAAAAAATAATTTGACTTTTTGTTTTTTCTCACAGACAGAAAAAATTCTGCTAAATAATTTTACTAAAAAAATTTTACTAAAAAATTTTACTAAAAAATTTTACTAAAAAAAATTTTACTTAAATAATTTTACTAAAAAAATTTTACTAAAAAATTTTACTAAAAAATTTTACTAAAAAAATTTTACTAAAAATAATTTTACTAAAAAATATATTTTAGAATTTTGCTAGACCAGCTCCGCTACAGCTTTGCTGGTTAAACCGAAGTTCTAGCCCACAGCCATTACCTCCTATTTCTTCTATTGTTTTTCATTATGTTTACTACTCCATACACACACTATTTTTACAATTTTTTATTTTGTGTTTCAATCTGAAAGTTTTTTTAATTTTTTTTATTTCTTCGAGAATCATTCCTAATTTAACGAATACTTGCTAGTTTTTTAATAATTTCGTTTTGAGACTTAACAGGCATTTGATATTGGCACAGCTTACTACCTAGACAGCTGGCTCCTTTTGCAGCAATGTAATCAAAATCTTATTTATTTTAATAAGTTAACGAATACTACCAATACCAAAAAGATGCCATCCTCCTTCTTTTTGGACGCACCTGCGTGCCTAGGAACTTTGTGTTCCGACAGTTTTCTACACTATCGATAATGGTACACAGTTTTCATAGATGGTTTCATGAGCAATTTTATTATTTGTATGCAAATTGTTTTAAGATTGTGTTTATAAATAATAGCATTTTTAAGGATTAATTTGACTTTTGGGAAAAATATCTACGGTTAGAGATTTACGTTAGTGAATGACAACCACATTCGAGGATCACTTTAATAATTCTGGAATTGCACTTTAGTCTATTGCGTCCAGCAGCGTGTTATGTACTTTAAATTTCCTTTTTCCTATTAACTTGCATTTCTGCTGATTATCTTCAACGCCGTTTAAGAGCAATTAACTTAATTTTAAGAACATACTAATTGACTTACCAGCATCTAACTGTTCTTTATTTTTCTTTAGAGTATTTCTGTAAATTAGTTTCTTAATTCATATTTCTAATTGATTTTAAGAGTTTTCATTTTCATATTCACCTTTTTTTCATTAAGCGAGTTTACTTCATTTATTATTCTCTTCATCTTTTTCATTTGTTGAGTAATTTTTAGAACTCAATTCCATCAACAATATTTTGGAATGTAAGTTTGTAACTTGCTTTAAATTTTTTGAATTCCCTATTCAGGTAGTTTTTTCTATTTCAATCTATCTAAATTGTGTCTTTTAAACATATTTTTTTTTTTTATCTGATGTTTATTTTTGTTAACTGACTGCATGAATTTTAAAATTTATAGAAAGTCAATCATTAAAATTTTTGATATGTTCAGAAATCTTTTTTAAAAAGTTTTGCATATATCTGCTTGTCTAGCTCTCTATTCCTTTTATCAAGTTTTAATAATTTTTCGTTTAAATGATTTGTTCATTAAGTTTAAGCAACTTCAATTCGTTCAACAGTGGAACCAAAACATTCGTTTAAATAATTTTTTCCTTTAAGTCATATGATTTGTGTATCAACATCTTGTTGAATGTTGTTTAAACTCTGTATTTTGTTTGTGGAAGAATAGCAAAGATGACAATGGACCAGATAAAACGTCTCCAGTTTTTCAATAATATAATTTTCTATCTCTATATTCTAATTCACAACGATTATTCGGGATATATAGCAACCTCCACCAACATTTGGTAACATCATTTTGTTAAACAATAAAAAAATAAAATTTTTTCTAATAAAAATAAAAAAATTAAAAATTTTTTTCTAATAAAAATAAAAATTTTTTCTAATAAAAATAAAAAAATGGAGAACCCCAAATTTAATAAAAATAATAAATTCGATTCCGCTCATCCTGTTTCCTTCTTATTCGAACGAGATCAACGGATTTGAAATAAATGTTTATGATAATAATAATCATACAACTACTATAACAATCCATGTAATAAAGATGTTAAGTATTTTATTTCAATTACATAGCAAATATTTAGAGAACAACTAAGGTTACTCCTATACGAAACAAGTTATGTAGTTTTCCACGTGATCCATTTAGGATAAAATTATGATGGAGGACTTGTTAGTCAAACTTAATAATGAAGTAGCTATAATGTGCGCAATTAAAGTAAAGACACAATATATGGTTTATAAAATAGGTCATAAGAATGTTGTAATGCGGAGGGAGGGGTAGGTATGGATGGAGCAAGGTGTTAGCCAAGTAGGAATACCTGAATTGATAGAAAAGAAATTTATTAATTATATCATAGATGTTAGTTTTTGTGTAAAAATGAAATTCTGTTTTCGAATGAATAATATTTTAGATTTAGGTGTTGAAGAAATTTTGATTTTATATAATTGGAAAATTGTGTGTATATTTCATTATTGTTTTTTTTTAGGGGATTGTTTTTTAGAGTGTATATTATGGTTAATATAGTTAAATTTTAATTGGCCGCAAAGATAATGACGATGATACTATATAGATATAATGCATACTTAATATTAATTTTTGCGAAATCTTAACATAAATAGGCTCTAGGCTCAACAAGAAAATTTATATGTGACTCAACGCCTTAGACTATTAAACATTGACCATAATCATATTTCCATAAGAAACGAACTGAAGGTTCTACTAGGCTTTTGCCGATCTTTAAAGAGATCTTACTTAGATAATGAATTATAATAAATATAGAATTAATAATAATCGATTGTATTCATAAGAACACATCTGCACAATCGGTGTAAAGAATCTTGTTCAAAAAGTACTATGAGAATACATTAACCCTTATAATTATAAAAAATTTATCTAATTACACTTTCTACACAATTGAAAATAACTAAACGATGGGATAGTTAGAAAGATACTGGTTACGTACAACCTATGTAGTCAAGGTCTACAAATTTAAATTAGGATTTTAACCATCTAAAATCACATTTAAAATTCTTATCATCTTTAACGATATAAAACTAAAAGTTGATTCCAGATTAAATTGTGGTGACTTATTAAATTTCTTCCAAACGCAGATCAAAGAACCAATATTTTCATCATCTATTATCATTATAATCCAATGAATAAAAGATGTAATCTTTAGAGTTAGATATCCAATAAAGAATGGTATCCTATCACTGGAATGGGCTACTTACCCTTATACCAAAAAGTGATATAACTATTATGATGAGGAAGAAACAATGTATGATGATGAATGAAGAAACAATTTATGATGATGGAATGATCGATAAATCAATAGTTAGTGAAACAAAAAATTTTAAATTATCTTTTGATACAAACATTATGAATAGATGAAACTTTAATAAGAATAAAACTTAATAGCAAAATACCAAAATACTTCGATAAAACTATATTGCGGTGGGGGTGGATGATGGATGGTTTTGGAGGTTGGTTAGTAGATGGAGGGGGGGGGGGGGGGGGGGGGGGGGGGGGGGGTTTTTTACATATGTAAAAAATCACAATAATTTTTTATAGCATTGTAATAAATTTTTAAGAGGTCATAAATTTATAGATGTAATAATTATCCACTGTTAGACTGGAATAAACGCTTTTTTAGACTGAGTTAATAAATATCTTTACTTAGCGAACTAGTTTATAACCTATTGTTAGTTAGATGTGATAAACTTTTAGATGCTATCAAAAAAATTATTATTCCCACGTAGTCATCATTCATCACTATAAATTTACTCCTCCACAGACTATTGTTTGAAATATTTCAGCTTGAATAGTGCTTACCTCCGTTATAAAGGTACACATAATTTCATTTTCATCAGGAGTGCTTGGACGTTTAAAAATTTTAATTTGACCAAAAATTTTTTTTCTTCAGTATTATTATTTTTATCAAAACAATACCATTTTCTAAAGACTTTTCATGTTTATAATTACTGTAGTCGATAATGTTTTCCCCCCCCCCCGAATATAATTTTAGAAAATCTTTCTACTTTTACTTTATCTTGTGATATCCTTTGAATGTTTTCTTTTCACTAAGTCTTCCCTTGTTCATCTACAGTAATACAGTATTATATTTTAGGACAATAAACATTGAAAAATTAATTCCACCATTTCCATAATCATTTTTTTCCCTGACACAATTCCCCACCAACATATCCAGCCGCACTAATTTATTAAAGAGCTCATTGAAATATATTGAATCATATCTGTAATTGAAATGTATTTTTTCTTGAAACCTCGTAATTTCTAAAATAAAAGTTATTCATGATTCATCTAGAGTGAGAAAAGAATTAAAGAACTAAGTGTGATGGCTGAAAGACGTCTTCCCCCATCTTTTACACTATTAGTTTTGAGAAATTCATCATCCTTCCATTTCTACTTTCGCTAAATATTGTTCACATTTAATTTTCATAAATCTTTTACTTCTTTCTTGAGTGAAATTTTTTCTCAATGTTATTTCCTCATTCCATAAATGATATTATAGTGTTATATCTTTTTGCAACAGTTTTTGCCATAATAGCGAATTCATCAATAATTTAATTAACTCAACACCTACAGTATTTTCTTCTGTTTTATACTTTTCTCAAATTAAAAGTTTCAATTTAATTTCGAAATGGGGAGAAACTCTATAATTTTTTTTCATAAATTATACAATCAGTAATATGTAAGATTTTTCCCCCCACATCTAACAATTTCTTGTAGTCAACAGAGTTTAATACATCATAACAAATTACCATTTCTAACCTGATTACTTTTACATGAGAATTATTATTTTAGATTTTTACCTTAATTCATTAAATAGAACTGGTTTGAAAAACATATCATTCGGATATTGAAACACACAACAGAAATATTCCAGTTTTAGGTCTAAATGTTTGAGTATTAAATTTATATACTATTTCCCGCTCTTCTTCTTGACGAAATTTTCTAGCTGATTCAGCTTTAGGGTATTCTGAATTTTCATCATACATAGCTGATGGATATAAAGATGTTGCATCAAACGCCATTAGAAATTCATTTTTTTGTTCAAGTAGTTGATTTGAAATTTTCTTACAAATTTCAGTTTTATCTCCTAAATCTCGATACTGTTTCATTAAATATTTTAAATTATTTCCCGTGGACAAAGTCCATACCAAAGCGTAGCGACCAAGGACCAAGTCCCCCCAGCGCAGCGACCAGGTAAATACTGTTTTAATATTGTAACAAGATGCTACAAATGGCGATAGGTATTTTTCTTATATTTGCTGAATCTCTTCCACCTTTAACAATATTCTAATATAAATTTTGCCATAAATCTATATGTGAATGAATATTATATTGTCATTTTGTACGCTTTTCATCCAACCGTTAAATGTTAAAGCAAGGATGTCAAATAGTAGTTAAATATCTTCACCAACCTAAATCTCGCTATAACATTATTATATTTTGTAGATACAAAAAGCTAAAGAAATGAATATCGTTAACTAAATATGGTCTCCATTCATTTTCTTTTTCTTTTATAATATTTTCATGTTTTATGTCTCCAATTTCATATTTAATTTACAACACACAATCGTATGAATTTAAAATTCCTCATAACCATTAAGAAAGACTTGTTTTTACTTGGTTGATAACTACATTCATTATAATAGTTTGAAGTGCTAATTTACCTGAAGGTGAAACTTTTTTTCATATTGTTTTTAATCTAAAAGATTTTGAATGTATCTACTAAACAATCATTTGTATAAGGATTTGAAATGAAGCAGTCAATATTCCTCTTTGAAGTTTTAAGAGCGTTTTAAGGATAATTAAAATTACTTTTATCGGAAAATAGAAATCAAAACCTGATGCAAAGTGAGCTAATAAAGTTAATCAAGAATAATTAAATGTTCCAAATGTTTTAAAAAATTGATGGAATCGGACATACATCCTCTGGGTTACCCCCATCGTACATTCATCATCCACATTCTCGTAATATTTTCACACACAATTTTGAAGTTTTATTGAATTCTAAATTTAACAGTTAAATTAATTATACTCATTAATACTTTTTTTAAGTTTTTTAATTTCATCTTCATCTTTTGATTCGTTTAATTTTAATCATAATCACTTAACAAACGTGTTTTCTAATTCTTTCAATCTTGTTTTTCGGTAAACAACATATAAATTTATTAAAAATTAATAGCTCCTTACAGCTACGGTAATAGTTGACTGTTGAACATTAATCGGGAAAAGTTTCGAGATCCAAATATATGTTGAACATAGTCCAATTTTTTTTCTTTGGTTTATGATTTATATTGACCTTGTTAGATTTTCAATCATAAACTGTTTTATTATGGGTTTGAAATTATTTTCAATTCTCTAATAGCTTTTTAATTTATAGAGATATTAATTAAAACAATAGTGACCAATTGGTTTGAACCTGCGTGAAAATATTGAAATAAACATAATTATGAAACGTCAATTCCTCTAGGGAATTTAAATGACATGGCAGACTATAATATTGAACAAACACATTCTCCAAAATATTTATGAATTGAAAAATTTGCATTTGACATTACTCTCCTGTTCTAGATGGTGGCTACTCTTTATATAAAAAATTATTAAAACATTTCCTTCATAATTTCTCCTTGTTTTCATTAAACCTCGTAAAAATATTATAACATTTAATAAAACAAAAATCTTCAGAAGGAATATAACAATATTCAACCGAAATATTCTTTGATTCTATATTTCATATTAACCCTGCCCCTCTAATGCGATCTTTGTCCTAACTTCATTCCAAATCTCATATTAATATTAACCATGTAAAAATCCATTCGTTAGCATACGGATTCTCATCCAGATTCGAAAACCATGTTCCAAATGATTTTTTATTATAGAAGTTACGTAAAAATTTTGAATTATAATTTCTGATCTTTATAACTTTTCCAATATATTTAATAATTTTACCCATTTGCTATAAGTTTTTCCGCATATCCATTTACTACATAATAAAGATACATTTTCATATTTAATTTCATTTGATTAATAAATACATATATCCTCACCAAGTTCATCCTTAATCTATCATCAAAAAAGATATCATAATAGGGTTTCCTAATATTTCTTTTGTTCCGCGTTTTCTGTTTTTTAGTATGTACGTCTAATACTAACCCTAGTAACGTTTCTTTTTTTAATACGTTTTACTGCGTTTACAAATGTTTAATTTGTGCATCAAACTCATAGCAATTTGTTTCTTGATTAAGTTCATCAATCCTAGACTTTGTCCGAGAGACATTTCACGATTCATATTTTTTAAAAGGAAAAAATGGAATTTTTTACCATAGAACCTCGGTTCCGTTCTTTGCCATATACACAGCGATCTCATGTAATTGATGTAAATGTTTCTAAATTCATGTGCTGTTAAATGTTCTTATCTTAACCACACCACCATAAATTATTATACGCCAAAAATACTCGGAAACTTCTTAAACAAAGTGGAAAGTCTTTTGTTTTAACACACTGTTGAATACCATGTTTTGTTTTATAATCTGTAACGAGCGCTACGTATTTATGATGATAATAAAATCTAACTTCTTTCTTCGAATTTACAGGATTTGTAGGATGACGATAATCTTTTAAAACTGGTACATGCTCTATCTTATAATCATTCAACATATTTTTTTTTTATTTTTATTAACAAAAAAATTTATAAGAAAAAATTGTTCGGTCACTCTCCGTTCGGTTACTCCGTTCGATCACTCCTCGAAATATTTTCTATAACTCTTTCATGAATTTTTTTATCAATATTAATTGTAACAAATCCATAATCTTTTGACCAAGCATTGTTACACGATTGTTTAAATTCATCTTTATTTCTTACACATAAATCTCTTAACAAATCACTTAAGTTTCTTGCATTTATTTCAAATAGTATAAATATATTTTGCATTCTTTCTAATAACACTTCCGTCTAATGAATACATACTTTGTGTTAAATAAAATACACTACAGTTATTATGTCTACCTCTTGTGAAATAATTTCTCTGAACTGACTGATTTCTATCATTAACAAAATCATCAAAAATTACACAATGTTTCATTGTTTTATCTAGTTTACTAGGATCTTGCATATTACCACTATTCATCTATTAGTTGCTATCTTTATTTATGGTTATTTTTATTAGATTCTACTAACTGATTATTTTTTTTTGGCTGCTTTTCTTCACACCACGAACTTATTTCTTCTTCATCTTCAGATTTTTCATATTCTTTGAATAATGAAGCAAATTGCTTGTTTTTTTAAGATTATTTTCAAAATCCATATTTTAAAAATTCGATGACGGGTTGTTCTGCCGTTGTTGTATAAATTATAAGATTGTTATAATGCCCCAAAAAAAAATTTGGAGAGTCGTTAAAATTTTAAATAATAGATATGTTTTTCCACATCCTGATCTTCCACAAATAACTGACAAAACTTTATTAGATAAATTTGGGATGATGATTAATATTTTTAAGTTTTTTTTTATTTAATGGAGGTAGTTCACTCTCATTTTTATAAAAAAACCAATCTTATTTTTATTTTTTTTATTTTTTGTTTCTAAAGAAGAAGAAAATTAAACTTCTCTTAGCTTCGCGTGGTAGTTCAAACCTCACGAAAGGGAGTTCTAACCTCACGAACGGGAAGTATTCTTACCTCTCGAACGGGAGTTTATACATCCCGAACCAAAAGATCTATAATAATCTCTTCACCTCCAAAATTTATTTCTTGTCCTTTTTCATCAGTGATTCTAATGTTAATGTTGTTAATAGTTTTTCTTGTAATAGGAAAATATATTAATGTTTGTGGAATTACATTTAATCTATAACCAATGGGTACAGTAAAAGCTGGAAAACTGAATATTAAATTTGATAATTTACCATTTATATATCCTCCTTCAATAATGTCACAATGTACAACAATTGAATTTATTTCAGTTATTTTTGGAATCTTCTCACCTAAATGATAACCTTGACTATAAGTTTGTTTATTAAATCCTAATAGCTTTGACAATGATCTATCATGATTAAAATCAACTTGATGATTTTCGTCTAAAGTAAGAGAAAATTTATTAACTGCCGGTTCAACTGCAAAATGTAATTGTTTCTTATCTTTAAATGGTATACCTAAATGTCTCTTAATTTCATTTGATATTGTTTCAACTTCGTAAGAACCAGGAAGAAAAGTTAATATTTTCCACGTTTTGCCTTTATCAGTAGAATATCTAAATTGATCATTCACATCTTTGATAACGTTTTGAATAGTGTTAAATGTAGAGAAACTAGTCAATGCAATTTGATAATTTTTATTTTGTTCTAAATGTAGAATGGGTTCTAAATTACAAGTGTGTGATGAAGTAGTTGTTATAATTTTTAACGTCGTACTAAATTTTGATGAACCCAAAATCTCTGTCAATTTTTCTAAATGATCATTAATTTTGTCTAAATCTGCTGAACACATTTTTAAACTAAAAAAATTAAATAAATATTATAGATAAAAATCGTAGATAAAAATCATAGATAAAAATCATAGATAAAAATCATAGATAAAAATCATAGATAAAAATTAGAAACAACATATTTCAGCTACACTTTTATAATCCTTTTCATTTAGAATCTTCTTTTCTAACAGTCTTTTCAATATAGCATGAATTTCATTGAAACTAGAATTATGTCCTTCTTTTATTGCAGATATTAAAATATTTAATCTATTTAGTAATTCTTGTGGATCATCTGGTAAAAATACAGTTGTTTCAGTTTTCTGTTTTTCAGATAAACCTTTCCCTACTTTAACTCCCGTTGATAATAAATTTTCTAATTGTTTATAACGTCTAAGAGATTTTACTGCACCAACTCTGTCTAACATAGCTTTATATTTTATGAGATCTTCTACAGCATAATTATTTAAATCTGCTCCTCTTAAAAGATTAACAAAATTTCTATCTAAATTAAAAGGAGATTTATCTGGTGAAAAAATTAAACCTCGAAAAGGTTGTGGAAATATTTCTTTTTGTCCGAGATAAAATCTAGGTATTGTTTTTCCATCTATAAATGAAATAGAATGTTCAAATTGCATAGATTTTGGTAATTTCTTATTAATGTTTGATTCTAGTAATCCATAGTCATCTAATATAGTTTTGTGCTCTGGATCTGTTATATCAATTTGTTTATCATTATTTGTAAGTTCCTTTTCAAGAGTTTTAAATGGTTTCATAGTTTTTTCAAAATCAGTTTTTACTTGCTCGGTTTGCTGCATTTTTTCAAACATATCAGATTGAATACCAGCTTTTATCATTCTATGTTGAAGATGATTTTCTTTCATAATATTTCTTTGTTTTATTAACTCTTCTAATTGTTTTATTCTTTTAAAATTATCAGCTCTAATTTTATCCATTTTTAAAATATAATATTTGAATTTTGTGGTAACATTGGAATACAGCAAAAACATTTTACTGAACAAATTATTTTTTTATTGCTTTGTTGTTTGACATCTTTTCGTTTAAAATTTTCTCGTATTAAGTTTTGTTTAATAAAGTTTTGTCTAATAAAGTTTTTAGCTCTTCTAAAAAAATTTTATCATTTTCTTCATTAAAAATTTTATCATCAATAAAAGTTTTACCATCACTAGAAATTTTACCATCCTTTTTATTTTTATCATTAACTTTTTCTGTCTGTGATTGAAATGATATTTGATTTACTTCATTAGCTATTTGATCAAATTTTTCAATCTCATCTAACGTAATAACATTATCATCACATACTCTTTGAAAGTAGTAGTGTAGTTTATCATAGACTTCTTTAATATGTAAATGCTTAGTTTTTAATGATTTTCGTTTCTTAGTTATTAAAGATTTATCTAACATTGTAACAAGTGAAGTTGCAAAAACACCCGTACCTGTTAAAGCTGTAGCAACTACTGGAATTACTAAAACACCAGAAGATATAACAATTGTCAAAGCACCTAAACTTATTGTTAAGAATATGCCAATTCCTTGTGTTACATTCTTAACTTTAGTCCATCTCTTTCTTAATTTTTTATAATGCTCTAATCTTAATAATAATTGAGATTCCTTATCTTTCATATACCTAACTCTATCTTTGTGTTTTTCTTTATTCATTTTTTCAATGTTAATCTTTTCAATGTCCATTAAAGTAGAACTACGTTCATATGATAACGAAGGATATATTCTTGAGGTTCCTTCCACTTTTGTTTCATCCACTTTTGTTTCTTCCATTTTTAAATGAATATTTTGAATAAATATTTTGAATAAATATTTTGAATACAATCTTCTGGTATATTGAGACTACGTGATATTTTGAGACAACTTAAATTTTCGTCTGCCTAAATTTTCAAAATTCTTAGACCACGTGATATTTTGAGACAACTTAAATTTTCGCCCTTCGGCCACGTGAAATTTGAAATCTACCTAAATTTTTGAAATTTTGATTTTTTTGAAAATTTTGAAAACCCCCGCAAAAGTGTGACATCCGGCGCAAGCGAAGCGAAGCAAAGCGAAGCGAAGCGTCGCGCCGGATGTC
>CAJQUW010011194.1:5000-36891 GCA_907163375.1 Prostheceraeus crozeri
AACATCACACACTATAGCCTCAAGACTAATCCTGGCGGTCGCCCCCACAGTCAACCTAGGGACGCGTCGCCCACGTCCACCAGGCGGGTCGGACCCCGAACACCCGAGTCCTCCACACTCTGTCGTAGCAGAGGGGGGGGGGACGTCAGCGAACATGGTGTGAACGTGGCCCCACCCGGCCGGCACACCACGACGGACCACAACCTCTGTCGTTCCAGAGGGGGGGGGCGGGACAGTCAGACACGAAGCACTCACGAGCGGCCGACCACGACACTCTGCCGATGCCAGAGGGGGGGGGGGGGGGGGGGACGCAGCCCCACGACGGCGGCCATCTTGCGCTATCCAGTATTTAGAGTTTTGCTTACTACTCACGCATGGATTGAAGTTACAATTTGTAATCGTATCCTGTGGCAACGAGTTAAGCTAACATATATAAGCGAATTTGTAGTCATGTTCACTGGAATATTATCAAATATTGCGTTGCATCCTCAATGAGAATATGAAGAAGTGGGACATACTGAATGACCGGCGCTCATCCCAATATCTGGAATCGTGATATGAACCCAGTTCACATCCCAACGTCAACGCAACATGACTTCCTATTCCAAATGCTGCCATAAAACCCTGAGTAAATTTTAAAGTACACAGAGTGCAAGCCGGCATGCTTGAAATTTCTTGCGGATTTGTCCAATGATGCTTTAGACACTACCAGCATGGCCGTCTAATTCAGCAGTAATAATCTATAAATGCTGCTTTGAAAATACAATTAGATCACGCGGAGCAATGTCCCATTATTCAATGAGAAACGCAGACATTATATTTATTTATTCTATTGCATAAAGGATTCTGTAGGACAACATGGGGTGGATGCTGACAGGATTTTCTTCGTTGAAGTCGGTTGACACAGGTGCAAGGGAATCAAGCTTAGGAGCTTGATGGGGACCTTTTATACATTCAGAAGGACAAAATTTTTGTTAAAGTCATTCCTCCTGTTTGTCTTGATAATGGCTGCGGATATAAATGTAGTCGAAATATATAAATTAAAATAATGAAGTTCTTATAAATATCTTCAACTTGGCTTTCCTATAAAATTTTGAAATATCAGTTTGTCTCTATCAGGTGCACTGAGTACATTCGTAAGCAGGATTTATGACTGATGCCACTTACGCGATAAACTATCAAAATATTTCTCTCAATCAAATATTATCTACTTCTTGCTGAATTATATTCTTTGATTTTGATGTTAGACACATTTGATCACTCATCGGCTCTATTTTTTAGCCAAAAATTTCTTTAACTTAGAGAACAGTACAGAGATGAATAAGTCGTGCTCCCTGCCTCCCTTTGGCTACTGCTTTGGATACAACATTTTTATTGAGCGTTTGGTTATGTGGCTAATTTCATAGAACATTATTGCTTACTTCTAATTCTCACGACTCGACTATTCTATCTATAACTTCATGCGAATCCAATTAAATTTTCCACATTGTATCAGTGATAATCTTTAGGGGTTTGCACAAAAGTGATGCTCCGAATAGTGATTTTGATATGCGGCCGAATATTTACTAGCAATTAAGTTCACGGTTGCAACTAGGCTAAAAACAATTGTTTTTAAACAAAGTCATTGCGCAATAGAAACTAAATATGCCACATCAACGATCACATTTGTTTTCTTGGATTCGCACATCTGCGGGCGTCTGCACGCATGAATTTCATTCTGTCTACTTCCCTTTTGTTGTCATGCTGACGTTTCTTTTGGAAAGTTTCTAAAATTTATGGAATGATAATTTGCAATCCGGCCCCGGATCTGCCCCAAACAAACAAAATCCCAGTCATCCCGCCGTTCCATTTGTTTATTACCTAAACTATCTCCCAGAGGTGTGCCCGGCTTATTACCTTACACTGGACCAGATGTCCATCTCGATCTCTGTAGATTCAGCTGTCTCTGTCATCAAATAATTGGGAAACACGCCACTACACTTGATAACTATTCAATTCACAATTTCAATAGATGCACAGGTTTATTGCAGATTGAAACACGATCACATCTGAGCGACTGTTGATTCATTGACAAGAGGAATGAAAGACTTCTTCAATCTGCATACTGAAATCTGACTCGATTCATTCTCCTACTAACATAACAAGTTCTGTCTTGTTGTTAATTTTTATGTTCGCACGAGTGTGCTGCCGCTCACAATCAGTTAGGAGTTACGACGAAATGTTTGTTCCTAATGTGATTATGCTATGGCTTGAAGTTACAAACCTCTGGTCATTTTGTTCCCTTGTGAGGTAAGCCCGTGGAATACGTTGGACATTTAATGGCTTGCGCTGTATCGAGTTCTTTCATCGCTGCACGCGACCATCATCAGGACATGATTTCTGTTTTAATTTTATGTGCAGAAAGTGCAGGAAGTGCATTCACTCCACATGAAATGATCCCAAATACCAATATAAGCCCACAACAGTTGATACTAAGATTTCTGTAATATCTAAACCTTCAATAATTAGTTTTTCTAATCGAATTTTAGATCAAATGTCCTAAGAAACCATTATAATTTATTAATTATTAATTAATTGAATATTAAAAGCAATGTTTTTAAACCCTAGTAGCAACAAAATAAATCAATCTGTTTGGTTGCAAGTACGTCCTGTTACATTTCAATACATGTATTAATTTTATACTGTAAATAACACCGGGTCACGAACTTCGGGAGAGTCACAAGCGTCTTTGTGCTTCAGGACTTGATCAAAGCTTGCAGAGACTACGCTTCACAAATAAGTCCATATAATATGGATGGCTATAAGATCGCGTGTTATAGTGTTTTAAGACTGTGCGAAATCAATGGCCATGTGATTTGGTTGGATGAGACTCTTTCTCTGCAATTGCAAGCCTATATATCCATGATTTAAATTCCTTTCAATTGCTACAGTTATTCATTTTACTCATCCATCATTAGATTTAGATTTAATTTATCGTTAATATTTGAGGCACCATGGAAATGTATGAATGAGAATAAAAATGAAGTACAACGTATCTGCATTGAATTCACTTTGCTTCGTTACATAACTTATCTAATAAGGCTACATTATCGCACCCTAGAATTGCGCATATACGCAATGATACATAGATGTGCAAATTGCATTAACGTGGCCCTCATTTCATTTGTTTGCATTTTTCAGTGCAAATAATCAGCTGCAGGCTATTTAATGGGTCAGGTAATATTCCTCTGATTTCCATCATATTTCTATGACGACTATTTTTTGATCAGCATTGAGCCTTTCCCTCTGCATCGGCTGGGGCATTGTCCATGAATCTGTTGTTTGCATTCATCATCACCAAGTCCAAGGAAAATGCTCTATTGATGGAATATATTCATAACCATATCCTGTGTACGACAGAGACAGTGATGGTTCGACTATTTTATTATCAGTGATTCGCCTGAGTCTCAATGTTGAAAATAATGAACTCGACGGGATTGTAAAATGCAAATTGATTTTATATGTATATCCCCCTATTCCTCAATTCAAGTTTCATATGAGATAACTATGCGAAAGTCTCGGGACAGCGGCTCATTAGTAACGCTTAACAGCTGAAGCTTTCATGCACATGCATATGTGCAATTTACATGAAATGGAGAACTTAATATGTGAAATATTGATCTTATTGACATACACTCGCAGAGGACTTTTGAATGTCAACTCATGAATAATGCAGGACATTTCCGGATACTTAGCAGGCTTCTGATGCGATAATTGATGCTATCATTGGACTGTTGTATATGTAATGTGTTAAACATATGGCTTCAAATGCGCTTTTCTTCTTTCAGCTGGACCTGATCTTCACAATGGCGAAACAAGAAATAGAAAATGCCATAGCAGAATGTTCGTTAACTCCGGAGACCGATGTGGTGGTCGAAAGCGATGGGGGAGCATGACTCTCAACCATGTGTCGAACGTACTGCTTCGCATTTGACCTATCTAAATTTCTTTTTGAGATATTGTAATTGACAGGTGAAAATTGTCATAACATAAGGCTGAATGATACATTGTCACATGTGCTTTTCATTTTACTCTGCGAAGTCGTTGGATCTAGTTATTAAGGCTACATAAATATTTCGCTAATTTTCATGTTCAGAAAATGCAATTTTTGTGTATGAATTCGGATGAATGCAGTTGACTTTAGATTTTGGGGTGAGAGTGTGGGCGAACTTGATGGTTACAAGGCAAGCCTGTTACGGGGGATAAATATCAGTAACTTTAAACAGTGGTAGTTGCACCGTTGAGTTTGACTGGGAATAAGCCAAACCCTAGGAATAAATGAGCCAATTTTCTTCATTCATTTTGACCAATTTGGGAAAATCTAAAATTCCCCGTAAGGTACGGTGGGACAGATGGGTGTCTATTTCGGCCCCATATTAATTTTTGCCAATTCGAAAGGTTCTAAAAAAGCAAATGTTAGAAAAATTAAATAACTTTACTGCTTTTTAACCCGGTTGGGAATGGCAGGGCCTTCGCCCTCGTTATTTTCATTCTGACTGGCCGAGTTGTGCAAAATGAAAAAAACTACGGTTTCTCAAGTTGCCTGGGTAAGACGAACCTGGGGGGGGGGACCCGTCCCTTACCCGTCCTTGCGCTTACAAATACATGTTGCGGTAACTTGCAGGTTCTTTTTTTGATTTCTTTAGGGTCGAGAAGCAGGGCTCGTTTCCTCCCGCCACGTATCCTTTTACAATTGGGATTAATTTATGCTATAAATTATCCGTTTTCATCACCGTTTTTGGGATAACCATGTAGTTTCAATCTTTATTACGCGTGGGTTTGTGGGATGAATTTGAGTCCCCCTGATTTCGATTGAGGTTTGTGTCGTGGGCGGCAGAAAATGTGGGTGCCTAATAGAGGGCTGCGTATGGCGGTTAATTAATCCCAAACTTATTCTAAAGAAACTTTTTAGTGTCAACATGTACAAGCTCTTCTCGGTGAAGTTGGTTAGTTGGCCTTTAATTAGTTCAAATATAAAATGCCAAGTGAAAAAGGAAAGGAATATGGCATAAGCCACAAAACAAAATGTTTGTTTTGTTTATTCCCCCACTATCGCCATTATGTCGCTGTGAAGCCTGAAAGGGGGGCGGGACTAAATTCAACTTGTAAAGGGGTGACATTCCTCAAAATGTTTTTTTTGTGGCCTGTGAAAAAAGGTTTTTTCCCTGAAGCTAGTTGTGTAAATGAGGGCGAGTGGGGCTACAATTTTTCTAGATGTTCCTGAACCATTGCTAAAAAAGTTTATTCCAAAAAAGGGGGGGCCATCGGAAATATTGAAGTCTTTGCCTTGCGATGGAAGTCCTGGCCCAAAGTCCCAAATACGCAATGTTTTCTGTTTTTTTTTGACCTTGCAAAAAGAAAGTTGAAGGAATCTCATCCTCTACATTAAAATGATTAGTTTTTTTTGTAGGCATAAAAAAGAATAAAAGGAAATATTTTAGATTTAGGAGCCCACAAGAATTAAATATTTTTTTTGAAGTATGTTTGGCCGGTGTATAGCCGAAGTCAAGGGAACAATGATTGTCATTTTAAAAGAAGCAAGGGAAGCTAGCCTTTTATGTTGGAAAAGGGTCACTTTATTGGTGGGGACCCCTAATTATCATCGAAAAAAACTCCAAATTAAAAATTTTATCCATATTCTCCTTACATTTCCACCCAAGTGGTCTTTCCGAGGATTATGGGAAGGGAATTTCCATAGGTATGGAATGATTTTCTTGATTGCATCTGGAGACATCGTGGATGTGCCCACTGAATAAATAACATTTAGTGGGACCGCTTCTCCTTGCTTGAGGGAATAACCATAGGTTTTTATTATTTTTTTTGTTTAAACTTCTTTGATTAACTGGATTTAGTATCCAATTTGAGGGATTATTGAAAAAGGGGGTTTATTCGTAGAAAGAAGGGAAACTCTTTGCCTTATTGCTAAAAAGTTATATGGTGGGTTCCAATTCGGCCACAAACTCCGTTTACCCAAGCTACCTTTCATGGCCCCCCCCACAGGGTTCAGAGCATAACATTCTCATTCATGAATTTAACTTTTCAATGGGTTATGAAAATCTGGTTCATTTTTCATAAGATAAAAACTTTGTTGATGCTGAAAAACATGTGTATAAGGGCTCGAAAAATCACTTTATTTTTCAATTTAGAATATTTTTCATAGGTTTTTTAACGTAAATGTAATGGACCGATTGTGAAAAAAAAATTTACAAAAGGGCATTGATGGTGTTCAAGCGTAGGGCCACCTTAGTAATCCACGTGTGCCAACAGCTCCTTTGGGATACGTTGTTGGAAAACATGCATCAAAACCCATTGGTTATTCGGACGAAAAAAAACTTGTACAATAACCAAGGCTGGATTCCGCCATCTTGAAAAAAAAAAGGGAAACCAGGGGCATGGGTTTTGTTTTCACAATTTTTTTCGGCAGGAACTTGTTTCTTGCCTTTTCGTTTTTCATGAACTGATGGACGCAGATAAATAAATCAAATTAAACATAATCGGGGAGTGGCGTTCATTCAGGATAATAACACTTTGGGACATCTATTTGTTGGAAAAATGAAAAGTGATTCTGTGTTTTTCGGGCTTGTTTTCTCATTGTTTCTGAAACTGGCTTTCTACGTTGCTTATTTGGGGCCAAATGCCAGATAACACTTTCTTAAAATTTAGAAAACCCGTTTTCTCCTGTTTCTGACAATGTTTCCGAAACACTTTTTCGGGGAAAAACAACCTGGGAAACTGTTTCTGCATTTTTACGAAAAAATGAAATGTACTCTTATATAATTGACATAGGGCGTTTTCGTAAATGCAGAAACAGGCGAAACTGTTTTTGACCTTGAGAATCTGTGTTTGACCTTGAGAAACAGGGAAATCCATCTCAATCAGCTGATTCAGAAACAGTTAATACTTTCGTTTTTAATATTCAGAGAAAGTTGGTCTGAGTGAATTTTCATGTTCGGCAATAGTGCTTTTTAATTAAAAATTCCGTTGTTTGTTGTCTTGATTCTTCAATGAATTTGATTTCATCACGTGTATTCCACGTGAACCTCTGGATTGACTTGCGTGTCTCATTCAAGAATGAATTCACACCGGCTGATTCACCAGAATATTCGTCCACGTCTATTTACACGCCTCACTTCTCATCTATAAGAGACTCCAAATCACGGTGCTTCTATTCTTCCCCCCACCACATTTTTGTTGTTGACACCCGAGAGTTTTGCATCGTCTCTCGATGCACGATCTTCTCTTGCTCCTAATAGTCCGGGAGCCAGCGTGAAGTTGTGCAGGGAACGAGGTAGTACATAAAACTTTCACATAGCATAGTACACCTATAACCTACTGCAAAACTTCGCGTCTGCCGGATCAGATCATTTGCTTTTCAGAAATAGAGAGGATAACAAAATCCTATGTATTTCCAATGGTAAAATTGTGACATCTGAGGTGTTGACTCCATTTTTTTGAGTTTTTGCTCATAAAAGTTACACAAATTGGTATTTTGTTGAACTGGTTATTATAGAAATCATCTATAGATCATGATCTTTCAAATGAGCTGTCATTCAGTGACAGAGGATGAAGTAAAGTGTACAAACAGACACTTTTCGTTAAAGTATATCAACAATTTTCCTGAAATTTTTTCTATGCTAAAATTTGCAGTTACACCAACGAAAAAGTGTCTGTTTGTAAACTTTACTTCATCCTCTGTCACTGAATGACAGCTCATTTGAAAGATCATGATCTATAGATGATTTCTATAATAACCAGTTCAACAAAATACCAATTTGTGTAACTTTTATGAGCAAAAACTCGAAAAAATGGAGTCAACACCTCAGATGTCACAATTTTACCATTGGAAATACATAGGATTTTGTTATCCATTCTATTTCTTAAAAGCAAATGATCTGATCCGGCAGACGCAAAGTTTTGCAGTAGGTTATAGGTGTACTATGCTATGTGAAAGTTTTATGTACTACCTCGTTCCCTGCACAACTTCACGCTGGCTCCCGGACTATAAGTCTCACTACTGTCGCAAAAGCGTTGTGTGTAAAATGAGCTTGCAGAGCATTTACAGTCTCAGAACTAGACAACTGCTTCTCATTGTCTGTAACAACAATCCCACGAAGTTCATGATCACAGCTGTACCTTGTATTCTGACTGAGTATCCAAGGGACCAATCCTTCATCCCAGGTTCAAGTAAGACTTCTCAGTGGTGCTGTACTGTCACTCAGTGACAGATGAAGTCCAATATTCTAAATCCTATGTGACTGTTTGACGAAATTTGATGAATATGGAAAAGTTGGAAGATGTGTGTGGGGGGGGAAAGAATGGAAGTACCCAAATCACTCACAACAGGTAGCAAGAAACGCGCATCAGGAAGTGTCTTAACTCAATCGTTTGTTTCTATTCTCATCACTTGGTACTGCTTCGTCCTCTACGTTATGAAAATTCGTTGCGCGATCGTTTGCCGCTATTTTTACCATTTTCTAGGCATTTAGTGATTATGAGAGTATTGAGAGTAAGTTTATTATGAGACTGTTAACCGTAAAGTTTTGAGAGTAGAGTTTGAAACGATCATGTTCATTGAAGCGTTATTTTGTTATTGAATATGGCAGCAAAGGCGTGCTCAAGTATCCTTCCTATTGAAGAATTGCACACGATAATGAAATAGTCTTTTGGTTGAAAAAGCTTCAAGCCCCTCAGAACAGTCAAACTGAGAAATTCGATGTTGGACTTCAGTGGCATATTTGATGGACTATCTTGACATGTCGCTATGCCTGTTGTTGGAAATATACACCGTTAAATCCATTATTTTATTTTACTACTCCCTGCTTGTTAAATTTGATGTTTTACATTTAAGAGAGAACGACAACTCTGATCCACGTATAACTGTATTGTGAAAATGAAGTCCACATGTAACTGACAGTTCGTAACGAGCATTAATCAGATAAAGCAAATCAATGGCATGGCATGTACAATGAAGGAATTAATTGAATAAATGACGCAACACACAAACGAATGAAAGTCTATTGTTCATAGATATTCAACACTTTCCTAACAGTGGGAAGATCCAATCTGAATTTCAAAAGATAACTTTTTAATGCATATGATACATACATGCAAAACATAAAGATCAGATAATTACGAAGTTACTCTATCACCAAAAAATTGTGGAGGTCTTCTCACACGAGATGGATACCTCCTAGTTGAATGGGAATTAGTTAAAGGTAGACATTTACCCTGACTTGCATCATCACACGCTAAGTCAGCTGAGAAATCGCGACTAATGCCCTGCCCATGTAACGGCTTTATATTCCTCTGATTATACCTAGCATGACGACCATCAAGATCCACCAGGTTAGTATATTTCCTTATCTTCCTGACAATTTTACCCTCCTGAATATATGGCTGACCATCACCCTTCCTGATCAAAATACGCTGACCAACATTATAATTTCTGATTCTAGAATATTTACTGGAATATTCCTGCTTCACAGATCTCTTCCTCGACACTGGATAAGTAGGTTTGTCGTTAAGCATACCTACTTCCGTTAGCATTGGTCTGTTGAAAAATCGCTGAAAAGGTGTCTCGCCATTGACATAATTCGCTGAATTCCGTACATCGAAGAGAACCTGATCGATTGCAGCCTCTAGAGATATTCTTTATCCATTCCGAATACGCTTCAATCTGTTCTTCAGTGTTCCGTGCAAGCGTTCGATTGTTGAATTTCCTCTTGGATAGTAAAGGGAGGAAAACGAATGGGTTATTAGTAGTATATAGTGTGACATCCGGCGCGACGCTTCGCTTTGCTTCGCTTCGCTTGCGCCGGATGTCACACTTTTGCGGGTTTTTCAAAATTTTCAAAAAATCAAAATTTCAAAAATTTTGGTAGACTTCAAATTTCACGTGGCCGAAGGCCGAAGGGGAGAAAATTTAGGTAGTGACAAATTTTCAAAAAAACAAAATTTCAAAAATTTAGCCGGTCTCAAAATACCCAATTTTCAAATTTTTCAAAATCTCAAATTTGAGAATTACAATTTTCACCCCCAAAATCATGACCGTTCCAGGACACCGAAAATCATAAAAGTTGAGAATCTCAAAATTTGTGAATTACAATTTTTACCTTGTAAATCATGACCGTTCCAGGACACCGAAAATCATAAAAGTTGAGAATTTCAAATTCATGAATTTTATCCATCTTTCAGGTTTTCAAAATATATCATGTGACTAAAAATATTTCTTTAAAAATGGAAGAAACAAAAGTGGATGAAACAAAAGTGGAAGAAACCGCAAGAATATATCCTTCGTTATCATATGAACGTAGTTCTACTTTAATGGGCATTGAAAAGATTAACATTGAAAAAATGAACAAAGAAAAACACAAAGATAGAGTACGTTATATGAAAGATAAGGAATCTCAATTATTATTAAGATTAGAGCATTATAAAAAATTAAGAAAGAGATGGAGTAAAGTTAAGAATGTAACACAAGGAATTGGCATATTCTTAACAATAAGTTTAGGTGCTTTAACAATTGTTATATCTTCAGGTGTTTTAGTAATTCCAGTAGTTGCTACAGCTTTAACAGGTACGGGTGTTTTTGCAACTTCACTTGTTACAATCTTAGATAAATCTTTAATAACTAAGAAACGAAAATCATTAAAAACTAAGCATTTACATATTAAAGAAGTCTATGATAAACTACATTACTACTTTCAAAGAGTATGTGATGATAATGTTATTACGTTAGATGAGATTGAAAAATTTGATCAAATAGCTAATGAAGTAAATCAAACCTTTCAATTACAGTCCGAAAAAGTTGATGATAAGAATAAACAGGATGGCAAAATTTCTAGTGATGGTAAAATTTCTAATGAAGAAAATGACAAATTTTTTTTAGAAGAGCTAAAAACTTTAAGCGAAAATTTAAGCAAAACTTTATTAAACAAAACTTTATTAAACAAAACTTAAAACGAGAAAACTTTAAACGAAAAGATGTCAAACAACAAAGCAATAAAAAAATAATTTTTTCAGTAAAATGTTTTTGTTGTATTCCAATGTTACCACAAAATTCAAATATTATATTTTAAAAATGGATAAAATTAGAGATGATAATTTTAAAAGAATAAAACAATTAGAAGAGTTAATAAAACAAAGAAATATTATGAAAGAAAATCATCTTCAACATAGAATGATAAAAGCTGGTATTCAATCTGATATGTTTGAAAAAATGCAGCAAACCGAGCAAGTAAAAACTGATTTTGAAAAAACTATGAAACCATTTAAAACTCTTGAAAAAGAAAGTACAAATAATGATAAACAAATTGATATAACAGATCCAGAGCACAAAACTATATTAGATGACTATGGATTACTAGAATCAAACATTAATAAGAAATTACCAAAATCTATGCAATTTGAACATTCTATTTCATTTATAGATGGAAAAACAATACCTAGATTTTATCTCGGACAAAAAGAAATATTTCCACAACCTTTCGAGGTTTAATTTTTTCACCAGATAAATCTCCTTTTAATTTAGATAGAAATTTTGTTAATCTTTTAAGAGGAGCAGATTTAAATAATTATGCTGTAGAAGATCTCATAAAATATAAAGCTATGTTAGACAGAGTTGGTGCAGTAAAATCTCTTAGACGTTATAAACAATTAGAAAATTTATTATCAACGGGAGTTAAAGTAGGGAAAGGTTTATCTGAAAAACAGAAAACAGAAACAACCATATTTTTACCAGATGATCCACAAGAATTACTAAATAGATTAAATATTTTAATATCTGCAATAAAAGAAGGACATAATTCTAGTTTCAATGAAATTCATGCTATATTGAAAAGACTGTTAGAAAAGAAGATTCTAAATGAAGAGGATTATAAAAGTGTAGCTGAAATATGTTGTTTCTAATTTTTATCTATGATTTTTATCCATGATTTTTATCTATGATTTTTATCTACGATTTTTATCTATAATATTTATTTAAAATTTTAACTAAAAAATGTGTTCAGCAGATTTAGACAAAATTAATAATCATTTAGAAAATTTGATAGAGATTTTGGGTTCATCAAAATTTAGTACGACGTTAAAAATTATAACAACTACTTCATCACACACTTGTAATTTAGAACCCATTCTACATTTGGAACAAAATAAAAATTATCAAATTGCATTGACTAGTTTCTCTACATTTAACACTATTCAAAATGTTATCAAAGATGTGAATGATCAATTTAGATATTCTACTGATAAAGGCAAAACGTGGAAAGTACTAACTTTTCTTCCTGGTTCGTACGAAGTTGAATCAATATCAAATGAAATTAAGAGACATTTAGGTATACCATTTAAAGATAAGAAACAATTACATTTTGCAGTTGAACCGGCAGTTAATAAATTTTCTCTTACTTTAGACGAAAATCATCAAGTTGATTTTAATCATGATAGATCATTGTCAAAGCTATTAGGATTTAATAAACAAACCTATAGTCAAGGTTATCATTTAGGTGAGAAGATTCCAAAAATAACTGAAATAAATTCAATTGTTGTACATTGTGACATTATTGAAGGAGGATATATAAATGGTAAATTGTCAAATTTAATATTCAGTTTTCCAGCTTTTACTGTACCCATTGGTTATAGATTAAATGTAATTCCACAAACATTAATATATTTCCCTATTACAAGAAAAACTATTAACAACATTAACATGAGAATCACTGATGAAAAAGGAAAAGAAATAAATTTTGGAGGTGAAGAGATTATGATAGATCTTTTGGTTCGGGAGGTATAAACTCCCGTTCGGGAGGTATAAACTCCCGTTCGAGAGGTATAAACTCCTACGCGAAGCTAGAGAAGTTTAATTTTCTTCTTCTTCTTTAAAAATAAAAATAAATAAAAATAAATTTTTTTATTAAAAAATGAGTGAAGTACCCCCATTAAACAAAAAAAAACTTAAATTTAATCATCATCCAAATTTATCTAATAAAGTTTTGTCAGTTATTTGTGAAAGATCAGGTTGTGGAAAAACATATCTATTATTTAAAATTTTAACGACTCCAAATTTTTTGGATTATAACAATCTTATAATTTATACAACAACGGCAGAACAACCCGTCTATCAATTTTTAAAATATGGATTTGAAAATAATCTTAAAAAAACAGCAATTGCTTCATTATTCAAAGAATATGAAAAATCTGAAGATGAAGAAGAAATAAGTTCGTGGTGTGAAGAAGCAGCAAAAAATAATCAGTTAGTAGAATCTAATAAAAATAACCATATAAAGATACAATTAATAGATGATAGTGGTAATATGCAAGATCCTAGTAAACTAGATAAAACAATGAAACATTGTGTAATTTTTGATGATTGTGTTAATGATAGAAATCAGTCAGTTCAGAGAAATTATTTCACAAGAGGTAGACATAATAATTGTAGTGTTTTTTATTTAACACAAAGTATGTATTCATTAGACGGAAGTGTTATTAGAAAGAATGCAAATATATTTATACTATTTGAAATAAATGCAAGAAACTTAAGTGATTTGTTAAGAGATTTATGCGTAAGAAATAAAGATGAATTTAAACAATCGTGTAACAATGCTTGGTCAAAAGATTATGGATTTATCACAATTAATATTGATAAAAAAATTCATGAAAGAGTTATAGAAAATATTTTCGCGGAGTGAAAGTCGATAGAAAATATTTTCGCGGAGTGACCGAACGGAGTGACCGAATAATTTTTTCTTATAAATTTTTCGTTAATAAAAATTAAAAAAAATATGTTGAATGCTTACAAGATAGAACATGTACCAGTTTTAAAAGATTATCGACATCCTACAAATCCTGTAAATTCGAAGAAAGAAGTTAGATTTTATTATCATCATAAATACGTAGCGCTCGTTACAGATTATAAAACAAAACATGGTATTAAACCGTGTGTTAAAACAAAAGACTTTCCACTTTGTTTAAGAAGTTTCCGAGTATTTTTGGCGTATAATAATTTATGGTGGTTGGTTAAGAAAGAACATTTAACAACACATGAATTAGAAACATTACATCAATTACATATTCCTGTGTATATGTAAAAACGGAACCGAGGTTCTATGTAAAAATTCATTTTTTCTTTTAAAAAATATGAATCGTGAAATGTCTCTCGGACAAACGTCTAGGATTGATGAATTAATCAAGAAACAAATTGCTGAGTTTGATGCGCAAATTAAACATAGTAAACGTAGTAAACGTATTAAAAAACAGAAACGTACTAGGCGTAGTATTAGACGCAATATTAAAAAACAGAAAAGTGGAACAAAAGAAATATTAGAAACTCCTATTAGTGATATCTTTTTTGATGATAGAATTAAGGATGAACTTGGTGATGATTTATGTAATTTATTTAATCCAAATGAAATTAAATATGAAAATGTATCTTTTATTAATGTAGTAAATGATATGCGGAAACTTTTAGCAAATGGTAAAATTATTAATTTACTTGGAAAAGTTGTTAAAGATCAGGAAAATATAATTCAAAATTTTTACGTAACCTTCTATAATAAAAATTCATTTGAAATATGGTTTTCGAATCTGGATGAGAAATCCGATGCTAACGAATGGATTTTTACAGGTAATATTAAATATGAAGATTTTGGAATGAAGTTAGTACAAAGATCGCATAGAGGGGCAGGGATTAATATGAAATATAGAATCAAAGAATATTTCGGTGAATATTGTTATATTCCTTCTGAAGATTTTTGTTTTATTAAATGTTTTACGAGGTTTTAATGAAGAACAAGGAGAAATGATGAAAGAAATGTTTAATAATTTTTTATATAAAGAGAAAGCCACATCTAGAACAGGAGTAATGTCAAACTGCAAATTTTCTCAATTCAATAAATATTTTGGAGAATGTGTTCAATATTATAGTCCTGCCAATCGTCATTTAAATCCTAGAGGAATTGAAACGTTTCATAATTATGTTTATTACAATTATTTTCACGCAGGTTCAACAATTGGTCACTATTGTTTAATTAATAAATCTCATAAATTAAAAGCTATTAGAGAAATTGAAAAAAATTTCAAACCCATATATAAAACAGTTACTGATGAAAATCTAACAACGCGTCCATATAAAATCATAACAAAGAAAAAAATTGACTATGGTTCAACATATATTTGGGATCTCGAAACTTTTCCTGATCCTAACTGTTCAACAGCTCATCCTATTCCTTATGCTGTAGGAGCTATTAATTTTAATAAATTTATATGTTGTTTACCGAAACAAAGATTGAAAGAATTAGAAACACGTTTGTTAAGTGATATGATTAAAATTAAACGATCAAAAGATGAAGATGAAATTAAAAAACTTAAAAAACAGATTAATGAGTATAATAATTTAACTGAATTAGAATTTAATAAACTTCAAAATTGTGTGAAAATATTTACGAGAACTGAGGATGATGAATGTCCGATCGGGGAAACCCAGAGGACGTATGTCCGATCCATCAATTTTTTAAAACTCTTGGAAAATTTAATTATTCGAGAGTAACTTTAATAGCACACAATTCATCAGGTTTTGATTCCTATTTTCCGATAAAAGCTAATTTTAAATTATCTAAACCGCCTCTTAAAACTTCAAGAGGAATATTGACTGCTTCATTACAAAATCCTTATACAACTGAATGTGTTAGTACATACATTCAAAAATCTTTTAAATTTAAAAACAATATGAAAAAAGATTCACCTTCAGGTAAATCAGCACTTCAAACTATTATAATGAAATGTAGTTATCAACATGTAAAAACAAGTCTTTCTAAATGGTGTGAGAATTTTAAAATTCCTATGAATGTGTGTAAATTAAATTATGAAATTGGAGACATAACACATGAAAATTATAAAGAAAAAGAAATTGAATGGAGACCATATTTAGTTAACGATATTCTTTCTTTAGCTTTTTGTATCTACAAATATAATAATGTTATGCAAGATTTAGTTGGTGAAGATATAACTACTAATTTGACATCCTCTGCTTTAACATTTAACGGTTGGATGAAAAGCGTACAAAATGACAATATAAATATTCATTCTCATATAGATTTATGGGCTAGAAATTATATTAGAAAATCTGTTAAAGGTGGAAGAGTTTCAGAAAATATAAGAAAATACATATCGCCATTTTGTAGCATCTTGTTACCAATATTAAAACAGTATTTACCTGGTCGCTCCCCTGGGGGGGCTTTGTCCCTTGGAAGTAATTTAATAGATTTAATGAAACAGTATCGAGGTTTAGGAGATAAAACTGAAATTTGTAAGAAAATTTCAAATCTACTACTTGAACAAAAAAATGAATTTCTAATGGCTTTTGATGCAACATCTTTATATCCATCAGCTATGTATGATGAAAATTCAGAATACCCTAAAGCTGAATCAGCTAGAAAATTTCGTCAAGAAGAAGAGCGGGAAATAGTATATAAATTTAATACTCAAACGTTTAGACCTAAAACTGGAATATTTACAGTTGTGTTTCAATATCCGAATGATATGTTTTTTCAACCAGTTCCTATTAAAGATAAAGTTAAAAATCAAAATAATAATTCTCATGTAAAAGTAATCAGGTTTAGAAATGGTATATGTTATGATGTATTAACTTCTGTAGACATACAAGAAATTGTTAGATGTGGGGGAAAAATCTTACATATTACTGACGGTATAATTTATGAAAAAAATTATCAAGTTTCACCATTTCGAAATTATATTGAAAAACTTTTTAATTTGAGAAAAAGATATAAAGCAGAAGGAAATACTGTAGGCGATGAGTTAATTAAATTATTGATGAATTCGCTATATGGCAAAACTGTGCAAAAAGATATAACCACCAAATATCATTATGGAATGAGAATACATTGAGAAAAAATTTCACTCAAGAAGTAAAAGATTATGAAAAATTAAATGATGAACAATATTTAGCGAAAGTAGAAATGGAAGATGATGAATTTCTTAAAACTAATATTGTAAAATATTGGAAGACGTCGTTCATGCCTTCACACTTAGGTTCTTTTATTCTTTCTCACTCTAGAAGAATCATGAATAACTTTATTTTAGAAATTAATGGTTTCAACGAGAAATACATTCATTATACAGATACTGATTCAATATACATTTCTAATGAGCTCTTCAATAAATTAGATGCTGCTGGATGTGTTGGTGGGGAATTGTGTCAAGGAAAAAATGATTATGGAAATGGTGGAATTATTTTTGCAATGTTTATTGCTCCTAAAATAAAATATTGTATTACTGTAGATGAACAAGGGAGACTTAGTGAAAAGAAAACATTCAAAGGATATTCACAAGATAAAGTAAAAGTAGAAGATTTTCTAAAATTATATTCGGGGAAAACATTATCGACTACAGTTAATAAACCATGGAAAAGATCTTTAGAAACTGGAATTAGTATTCCTGATAAAAATAATAATACTGAAGAAAAAAAATTTTCTGGTCAAATAAATATACTTAAACGTCAAGCACCTGATGAAAATGAAATTATGTTACCTTATAACGGAGAAGATATTCAAGCTGAAATATTTCAAACAATCGTCTGTGAGAGTAATTTAAGTGATGATGATGACACGTGGGAATAATAATTTTTTTATTACATCTAAAAATTTTATAACATCTAAAAATTTATATCTAAAAAATTTATATCTAAAATTTATATCTAAAAACTTATTACATCTAAAAACTTATTACATCTAAAAACTTATTACATCTAAAAATATTATTACATCTAAAAACTTATTACATCTAAAAAATTTATATCTAAAATTTTTATCTAAAAAAATTTATATCTAAAAAAATTTATATCTAAAATGTATATCTAAAAAAATTTATATCTAAAATTTATACCTAAAAATTTATATCTAAAATTTATTTCCATGAGATATATATGTTTTATTGTTAAAAAATGATGTTACCAAATGTTGGTGGAGGTGCATATATCCCGAATAATCGTGAATTAGAAATAGAAATAGAAAATTATATCATGAAAACTGGAGACGTTTTATCTGGTCCATTGCATCTTTCTATTCTTCCGCAACAAAATACAGAGTTAACAAATAAACAATATGTTGATACACAAATCAATGACTTAAAAGAAAAATATATAAACGATGTTTTGGTTCCACTGATGAACGAATTAAAGTTGCTTAAACTTAATGACAAATCATTAAACGAAAAATTATTAAAACTTGATAAAAAGGATAGAGAGCTAGAAGCAGATATAGCAAAACTTTTTAAAAAGATTTCTGAACAATCAAAAATTTTAATATTACTTTCTATAAATTTAAAATCTGCAGTCATTAAAAATAAACATCAGATAAAAATGTTAAAAGAACAATTAGAAGATGAAATAGAAAAACTTCCTGAAAGAATTAAAAAAATTTAAAGCAGTTACAAACTACATTCCAAAAAAGTGTTGATGAATTAAGTTCTAAAATTACTCAACAAATGAAAAAGATGAATAGAATAATAAATGAAGTAAACTCACTTAATCAAAGAGTTGATAAAATGAAAACTCTTAAAATCAATTTAGAAAATGAATTAAAGAAAAATTTACAAGAATACTCTAAAGAAAATAAAGAACAGTTAGATTCTGTTAAAAGACAATTAGATGTTCTTAAAATTAAGTTAAATGCTCTTAAAACGGCATTGAAGATTAATCAGCAGAAAATGCAAGTTAATAGAAAAGAAATTAAAGTACATCACACGCTACTTGTCGCAATAGATAAAGTGCAACAGTCAATTAATAAAGTTATCTCGAAGTTGTTGTCGATTCACAAACGTAAATCTTAGCGTAAATATTAACGTAAATATTTTTTCCCAAAAGTCAAATTTAATCCTAAAAAATGCCTATAATTTATAAACACAATCTTAAACAATTTGCTTCAAATCAAAGAATTGCTCATGAACCACGTATGAATCCTGTTTATCATTATGATAATAGAGAAACTGTCGGAACACAAAAGTTCCTAGGCACCGCAGGTGCCGTTCGCACGGAAGGAGCTGGGATCTTCTCTGGTATTGGAAGTATCGTTAACTTAATTAAAAATAATAAAGATTTGATTACATCTGCTGCAAAAGGAGCAGCTGCTATAGGTAGTACAGCTAGTGCAATATCAAATGCTGTCAAGTCTCAAAACGAATTAAAACAACTAGAAGCTATTCGTAAACTTAGGAATGATTCTGAAGAACTAAAAAATTTAAAAAAACTTTCAGATGAAACAAAAAATAAAATTGCTAACATAGCTGTTGGGGAAACCTTGAGGAGCGGAGCTCCGTCTGATAGTAAACATAATGAAAAAACAATTGAAGAAATAAGAGGAAATGGCGTGAGCAGCAACCTTCGGTTTAACCAGCAAAGCTGTAGCGGAGCTGGTCTAGCAAAATTCTAAAATTATGTTTTTTAGTAAAATTTTTTTAGTAAAATTATTTTAGTAAAATTTTTTTGTGTGTGAGAAAAACAAAAAGTCAAATTATTTTTTATAAAAATGTCTTCGCTTATCGAAAATAAATTTAGATTAGACGATCCTCCGTTCGTCAGTTGCAATCAAAAAAAGAATGACTATATAAGAATTGCTATGAATCCCGGATCTTCCAGTAGAGTAAATACTGGAGGTGATTTAATTTTTGAAGTTGATAATCAGCAGAGTTATATATATCTACCTGATTCATTTTTACACTGTGAATATTCTTTATATAGTGATGCCAATTTTACAACACCATTACCAGAAACCGATAATATTGCACTAGAGAATAATTTCTTTCCAAGATTATTTACACAAATGCGTTTAGATGTTGCAACTCAAAATATAGAAACAATAAGTGATTCTCCAGGTGTAATTGATACAATGCTTAGATTTGTAACAATTGGTGAAAATAATAAAAAGTATGAAATCGAAGGTTGGTTTCCTGATACTAATGATGGTATAATTGTTGATGATTTAACTCACGCTGGAACAGATGCAGCAGGAATTGCGAAAGATGTAGAAAATATTGCAAAACATTTAAATAAAACAAATAATGATGCATATAAAGAAAGACGTGAATTTAACAAGAAAAGTAAACAGATAGTAAATTGGTCATTGTCTCCATTATTTGGATATTTAGATTATGACAAAATATCATATCAATTAAAATTTAAGTTAATAATTCATCGTACAGCAAATAATGAATTAATCTTTTTTGGTAAGACTGGAAAAAAAGCATATTTAAAAATTGATAGACTTGAATGGTGGATTAAGCATATTACTCCTAGTTTAGAGATTGAAACAGCTATTGCAAAAAGATTAAATACTAACAAACCAATTCCAGTAAATTTTCTAAAGCGTACTGCTAGTTCAGTAACTTTTTCCGAACAAAGATTTAACTGGCATTTTACTAGAACTGCGAATACTCCAAGATATTTATTGCTAACTTTTCAAAGAAATAATTCTCCAAGTTTTGATAAGAACAACAATCTTTTTCATATTAATACAATTCGAAGTTTACAAGTTTCATTAAATCAAACCCGATATCCAATTGATCCATTAAGATTCGATGATACCAATAATCAATTTATGGAAGGATATGATTCTTATCGAAATATTTGTATAGAATTTGGAGTTGAACCACAATTAACTCCTGGAGATTGGAGACATTTATATCCTGTTTTCTGTTTCGATTTAAGTGCACAATCTGAAGATATTATCAAGACTGGTTGTGATGTAACAATTAATATTGAAAAGAAAGATTCCACAACTTCATTGATGGCTTATGGTTTATTGCTAGAAGATGTAAAATATTCTATTGAAGTTCTTAATGGGAAGATGGCTAGAATAAATTAATTTAATTTTTTTTCATAACTAGAATAGATTAAAAAATTCTTAACTAAAAATTTTTCATAACTAGAATAGATTAAAAATTTTCGTAACTTAAAAATTTTTTTATTAAAAATGTCGCAACCGAAAAGTAATAATAATAAAACTGTTGAATTAAAATTACGTAATATTGTTGACAAAAATACCCCTAAAACTATTACGATTAACAAAAAAAGTATTACATAAGTAAACCAATGATTGAGAATATTCAATTACAAGAAGAAAAGAATGGCGGGATTCTCCCATTAATTCCACTAATAATAGGTGGCATAGCAGCTGCAGGAAGTGTTGCAGGTGGGAGAGCTGGTATTGTCCAAGCAGTAAATAAAAATAAATCAGAGAAAGCAGCATTAGAAGAACAAAAACGTCATAATAGGGAGTTAGAGAAAGTTGCTAGGGGAGAAGGAATAGTAGATAATTTTATTAGTAAATTAAAATTAGTTGATGAAGGAAAACGAGTTCTTAAAAATATTCTCCACAATGTTGATGATCTAATTGAAATTAAAGAAACTAAAGATGGTTCTGGAATATATCTAAGTCCTAGTATGATTCGGTAATAACCTCAGGACCTTTGGTCCATAAGGTAAACATTTATTTTATCTTTTAAATTTTTTTTATCTTTTAAAATGAATTCTACAAATTCCGAAAATTTAATTAAATTAAAAATTTCTAATTTAGATTTATTAAATTATCTATTAAACAAAAATACAAAAATAAAAACTCAAATTGTCAGCATATTGGAGGTGACGACGCCAAACAAAGTTTGGCTACTACCTACGGTGGTGACATACAAAAAGCATTAGAAAACTTTCCTGGCTTTATTTGGAGTAAATATTCGAAAGAAAAACATCTTCCTGGTCATTCATATACCGGTCCAGGAACTCGATTAGATATAAGACTACATGAGAATAATAATCCAAAACCAGGTGAAGAACCAATAAATAGAGTAGATGCCGCAGCTTACAGGCATGATTTGGCTTATCGAAATCATGATCTAAGTTCTCGACATGCAGCTGATAAGAAAATGATTCAAGAATTAGATAGTATTCAAAATCCAACATTTAGAGAAAAAATTGAAAGAATGTTTGTTAAGAAAGCTTTACAAGCTAAAATATTATTCGGTCAGGGTTTAAATGAGACGATAGCAAAGTTGTCTGAGAGCAACGCTCGAACCTACGCTTCCGAAATGTCGAATGACCTAGGACGCTATGCGTCTGAAATCCACAAGGAATATAGAAGGCCTAAATATTTATTGAAAGTAAAAGTATTTAATAAAGATGATATTTGGAGTGCTGATCTTATTCATATGCCGAATGAAAAAGATTATAAATACGCATTGACCGTTATAGATTTATATACACGATACGCTTGGGTAAAGCCTTTAAAAAATAAAAGTGGTCTATCAGTTAAATATGCGTTTGAAGAAATCTTTAAAGAAAGTAAGAGAAAGCCAAAAAAATTGTTTGTTGATAAAGGGTCGGAATTTTATAACCGAAACGTTCAGCCACTATTTGAAACTGTTTATTCAACTGAAAATGCAGGGAAGGCCGTTATCTCATTTTGAGAAATATATGACAAGAGCGTTTTGACACAACCTTCACTGACAAGAAACACTATTTAATTAAATAAGTCTTCAGCACAATTGTTTGAAATAGCCATATCGATTATTGTTGTTGTGTATTGTTTCACGGCATTGCAGCCGGAGTAGGATTTGCTGGTTATATATTCCACGTCTTACAAATGTCTAAGTGGGTGTAGCAGCTGTTTGTTCTTTCATGCATTGTTTCCTTTCAAATGTTTGAGTGGGACTTAATATACTTAAATGCCTTTTATTCATAAATGCGAGAAGCAGATGTTCTCTACAATTGAGTGTTCATCTGAGTGCAAAGCAGTAGATAAATTGTAAGAACGCCTGATGAAATGACAATTGTAAATACTCCTAAACTTATTGCAACAGGAATATGCCAATTCCTTCAAATATTATTAGTCACATGATATATTTTAAAAACCTGAAAGATGGATAAAATTCATGAATTTGAAATTCTCAACTTTTATGATTTTCGGTGTCCTGGAACGGTCATGATTTTCAAGGTAAAAATTGTAATTCTCAAATTTGAAATTCTCAACTTTTATGATTTTCGGTGTCCTGGAACGGTCATGATTTTCAAGGTAAAAATTGTAATTCTCAAATTTGAGATTTTGAAAAATTTGAAAAATTGGGTATTTTGAGACCGGCTAAATTTTTGAAATTTTGTTTTTTTGAAAATTTGTCACTACCTAAATTTTCCCCCCTTCGGCCTTCGGCCACGTGAAATTTGAAGTCTACCAAAATTTTTGAAATTTTGATTTTTTGAAAATTTTGAAAAACCCGCAAAAGTGTGACATCCGGCGCAAGCGAAGCAAAGCGAAGCAAAGCGAAGCGAAGCGTCGCGCCGGATGTCACACTATATACTACTGTTATTCCACAACATTTAAGAAAATCAGTAAATTCAGATGATGTAAATACTGAATCATTGTCGGAAATTATTACTTTCGGCAGCCCGAATCTGTCAAAAACTGAGCGCAAATGTTGTATAATTTCATGAGATGTACCTCGATTTAAAATAAATATCTCCGGGAACCTTGAATGCAGATCGATGATTGTTAATAGAACCTTGTTATCAAGAACTTGGCTAGGCCCAGTTAAATCAATGGATATTTTCTCCCAAACCGTATCCACATTTTCCGCCACTACAGTTAATGGTGCGGGATCACATCTAGTCTGATAAACAGTACAAGCAGTGCACTTCTTGACACTCGTAGTCGTCGATATCAGAATTCATACCGATCCAGTAAGCATGGCTACGAATATTAGACTTCATTTTGGATATGCCACAGTGACCCTCATGAGCGACATTCATAACATTTTCTTTCATCGATTGATGAATTATCATCACCTGATCACCTCTACAAATTATAAAGCGATCATTGCATATTTTCAAATTTAATTCAAATCTCTGTAGATAATAGGGACGGATATGAATTGAGTACTTTTGAGTCCAACCACTTTGTATTAGACACACGACATCTGTCGACATCTGTCTGAAATAATTTCTGATCTAAGTCTTTCGAAAGCAGTAATATTTTAATTGTTCCAGACAAAATTTGATCTTTTCATCATTTCCCAGAGAGTCTTTGTTAATGTGCTGAAATGGGGGATGCCATCATTTCCCAAATAACCAGCTAAACCCAAAAAGGACCTTAGCGCTTCCTGATCTCTAGGAATTGGCAGTTTCCGAATAGCCTCCAATTTTTGGGGATCAGAAAATATACCATCTCAAGACCAAACGTGGCCCAGGAAATCAATACTTTTAGTCAAAATCATACATTTATCTCTATTCAGTTTGACACCAGCTTGAGATAATCGTTCGCATACTTTACGTAATATAGCATTATGAGTCTCGATATTCTTTGCAACAATAACTGTATCATCAACATATACAAGCACATTGTCAATTCCACTAAGTATATCTTGAAGAACCCGTGTAAACACCTGCGGAGCCGAAGCAATGCCAAACGGAAGGCGTTGATAACAATATCTGCCGAATGGGGTTGAGAAAGTAAGAATCTCCTGGCTATCTTCATGTACATGCACTTGCCAAAATTAATTCTTGCAATCTAGCCGACTCCATATCTTTGGTTGCGTAACCCTAGCCGCCAGGTCGTTAAATGTTGGTATTTGATACAACTCTCGTCTTAATGAATCATTTAGGCGTCGAAAATCGCAACATACCCTCAAATCACCAGTTGACTTGAACGCTATAACCATGGGAGCGCAGTGCTCAGTCGGCTTTTCAATTTTCCTTATGATTCCCTTGTCTACCATATCATCGAGTACATTCCTTATCTTAGGTAATAAGGCAGGAGGAACTCGCCTAGTTGGGGCACAGTAGGGCATGAAATTATCCTTAAGTACAACTCGATATGTATATCCCGTATTAATACAATCATCATTAGAAACGGAAGACAGCGTTGGGTATTCAGTGTCGAGACTGTTCAACGTAATATTTCCAAAATCACATTTATCAACATTATTCAACATGGACATTACAGCTGCGTTGTTTAAATCAGTACAAGTATTTGTAGGCTTATCATACAATTCTGATATCAAGTCGAGCTCACGTGACAATTTGAGTGAAAATAGCGGACTCATCGCGTCAACTTCAACTACATAGAATTCTGCCTCTACTGTACGATTATTGCAGGAAACAGAAAAATATGCACTTCCTAGGACATTCACTTCAAAATTGCCCCAACTTTTGATACGAACATTTGTAGGAGTTAAAGCTTTGTTTTCAACAAGGTATGTAGGCATAACATTAACCTGAGCGCCGCTATCAAGAATTACAGACTTTGGCACATTGTCAATGAATACTATTTTCTTTACAGTACAGTCTTCAAAAGAAAAAATATTAAATTCAGAGATAGAACCGGTCTTACTCTCCGGTATGGCTCGAACCTCTCGCACCTGCTTCGGTGGGTTATAACTGGAACGACCAACAGCATTTGTTTTGATTGGTTTCGATCGGCAACACCTCTGAAAATGACCGAGTCTTGAACAGGATCTGCAGATGGAATTCTTCACGGGACACGCAGCATCGTTCGCAAAGTGACTCGAAGAATGACAGAGATAGCATCTAGCATTGGATCTCTTTTCATCTCTTTCAGGAGCAACTTCAACAGATTTGGGCTTGAACGCTTGTCCCACAGCAGCAATTGTCCGGCTTCTTTCTTTCTTGGCACGTTCGAAGGCTTCTCCTCTCGCAATGGCAAGTTCAAATGTAAGGGACTTCGCATCCTCCGCAAGGAGACGCTCACCCAGACGATCATCCGCGACTCCAATCACGATGAAATCTCGTAAAAGAACTGAAGCAGTTGAACCCAAGTCGCAATCGGCTACAAGTCGCCTTAGACGGCATGCAAAGTCAACACTTTCTTCAGTACCTTGCTTAGCCTCATAAAATAGCTTTCTCTTGAGCAGAACTGAAGTGCGACCTGTAAAGTGGTCATTGAAGCGGTCTATTGTTTCTGCATAATCAGTCTTTGGAGGTGGTAACCCGTCGAAAATGAGGATTCCATCACGACCAATGCAGTTCATCAGAAGCGGTAACTTTTGATCTTTGTCTGCTTTGACAATGGCCAGGTAGTTCTCAAATTGTCTTGCAAAGAAAATCCAGTCAGCTTCCTTAGGGTTCGCAGACAGCACTGGAGCCGCAAACTTGTCCATTTCCGCTTTCCTCGTCGCCAATGTTGAATTTGAGGTTTTACATTTAAGAGAGAACGACCGCCCTGATCCACGTATAACTGTATTGTGAAAATCAAGTCCACATGTAACTGACACTTCGTAACGAGCATTAATCAGATAAAGCAAATCAATGGCATGGCATGTACAATACAATGAAGGAATTAAATGAATGAATGACGCAACACACAAACGAATGGAAGTTTATTGTTCATAGATATTCAACACTGCCATACTGCGTTCTGTGCTACTTGGATAACACGCGCAGAATCATTTCTTCTTAACTTCTTCGATAACTTAATATCATCACAGGAAATCACCAATTCAGAAAAAATCCAAATGCAAGAGGACCAATCGAGGATCCTCGTGGAACACCGCCTATGATTGATTGAAATCAGCTCCTACCACTTCCCTATTGCACACGTACTGTCGAAGATAGATAGGGAGAATTGTGTGACATGACAGCATATCATCCAATTCATCCAAAATGTCCAAATAATGAAAGAAAAAGCTTAATACTTTGCCCGTGATATGCAGAGTATCTCCCAACTGTTTTGTATTAGAACTTCTGTAGGAAGCGTTATTGACATTCTAATTTGAATGTCACCCCATCGATGGGGTGACATGGCAGTATTCAGTCGAACTTCGCATCTCTGTCAATTATTATTCAAATATCAACCAGAAATTAACTAGCTCAAGTTTTACACAATCAGATCACATTTGCCAGTAGGCCCACCTATGTAATTTCCTAGTTTCTCAAAATTTGAAACCAGCCAAAAAATATTTTGATAAAATTTCAAATGTCGTTCAGCCTACAGCAATGCATCTAAGCGAATATAGGAAGCGATTAGAGCTTGCGTTTTTCTACGATATGAATTTACGATTTAGGAACTACACTGATATGAAATCAAGCTTCATCATTAGCTTTTTTAAAGGTGTAGCTACCGTGCTCGCTACCCCCTCCCCCGAGAATAAGAAAATTTTCAAATTTCATGGAATTTTTACAAAACTTTTTTACACTCCTGCATTTTTAAGTGAATTTCTTGCAGATAGCCCGAGAAAGAAAAAGAGAAAATCTTCTGGGGACGCTACTGAGGCACATTCTCCAACAGGTACCGTTATGAATGAGAAATCTATGCCTCATATATTGCTATGTTCCGGCTAGATAATAAGTCAAAATCTTTGCGATGGATCCTTATGTTTACTGAAGGACCCTAATGGGTTGAGTTTTTTTCATAATTTTGACCAAGAATCGCTAAAACGCAAAATTCGATGGCTGCCATGTCACCGACTTTTTGAAATATATTAGCTATCATCTCGAAGTAATGGCAATTGACATCAACAAATCCATGTAATCCATTTAGTCAATCAGTTGTCTTCCTGCAAATGTGTCGTATTGTTTGATATTGATGATATGGTAAGAAAAATATACTAATTTTCAAAAATTCAAAACATTTTTTTTGAAATGTAAACAAGTTCATCGATCTCTGTTGAGCAGAAAAAGTGAGCTAGGAGAGATTTTCATATCTCCCATGTCTATTCCCTAATAGACATTCATTGCATATATTTCGGATTTTCTTTCTAATGGATAGATTCTGAGGCAGATGGTTACTGCCAAGTCACTTTATCCCTAAGTAATGTATATCGACAGCAGATGGCATGCAGTTATGTAAGGCTACATGAGATATGAAAATTGTACCTGGCATCCATGGATGGCCGCAAAAATGGATGAATAACAAATTCTCAAAGTTTAACATCGTACATCTTCTTACTATTCAACGCTATTTCTGGTTATTCGACGAGTTTTCTCGAAATTTTTGGTACTACATCCATCTGCAAGATTCCGTTGAGGTGAAGCTGCCAGTGGTTTTTCGGGTCTTTGCATCCTTTGTCCAGAATTGGGAATTATTGGTTTTGGCAGGTGATTTTCATTCACTTTCATTCGCCGCTGACATATTCGTGACCGGTAGGTGTTGCAAGACATTGATTGCTTCCTAGGCTGTGACGTCACGAATCGTGCCAGGGGTGGACTGGAAATCGGAATTCCCGGATTATCTTGCTGTTTCAAGTTCGATTGATCAATGTCATAGTGGTGTACTGTCTTACGGATAGGACTTTCGAGTTGAAGGTTACTGGTTTGACTCCTGTCATTAATTTTTGTCATTTTCAAATCCTGGTCTTCTCAAGTATGGCTTACTCATGTGACACATTGATATCCATGACCGAAGAGGATCTTAACTCTCGGAAGGGAAGCATAAAGAAGGAAGAACTGTTTAAAGCTTTCATTCTTCTGCGTAAGCAAAGTGTGTCTCCGACAAATCTACCTGATCAGTCAGCCAATCTATTAGAGTTGTTTGAAAAGAAGTTTGACCTTTTGATGGCCAAGATTACTTCTCTGTGCTCTGAACAGCTCAAACTCCGTACTAAAATTGACTCCATTGAGGAGAGGTTGTCTAATCATGAGCAAAATGTCTCCATGTCTCAAGAAAGTCTACTGATGGAGGCTGAGCAGAGAGCTATTCGTCGGAACAATCTTGTTATTACTGGCATCGCAGAGAGTGATGGATCTATTGAAGAGCGCTCAGCCTCTGACAGGGCGTCCATGTTTGCCTTACTCTCTGAAATAGGTCTTAGCCCTGAGATAATCCAGTCCGTTCGACGCATCGGCAGGATACAATCTAGCAAACCAAGACTGTTATTGGTTACCTGTAGGACTGCAGAGCAGAAGTTCACGATCTTGAGAATGGCGAAGAGTTTGAAGAACATTGATGGTTACAAGAAGGTATTTATCAATCCGGATCTAACTCGAGTGCAGCGTGACAGCAACAAGCGACTACGGGAAGAATTGAAAAGACGCCGGGATAATAAGGAAGACGTGGTGATTTCACGTGGAGAAGTCATACTTCGGTCGAACATTCAAAATTTCCGATAAAGCTTTTACCCATCAACTATACTCATCGTAAATCTATCAAGCTTCCGTTACTATTGTGTGCCAACGTTAGGTCTGTTGCTCCGAAGATGGATGAGGTTAGTGCCACATTAATTTCGAAGGACATTGACGTATTTGTTTGTACGGAGTCTTGGCTTAATGAGAGCAAGCATGGTGAGCACGTCGTATACATACCTGGTTATGTTTGTCTTCGTCAGGACCGACATCATCGAGTTGGTGGCGGAGTGGCAGTTTGGTTGAGAGATTCAATCACGTTTTCCCGTAGGATGATTACTGACTGTCCGAACGGTCTTGAGTGTCTGATCATTCCACTTCTTACATTCAACATCATTTTATTTTGTGGATACATTCCCCCAGATTATGCTGTACCCTGTCAAGATTCAATAACCACTTTTATAATATGTTGTATAGATGATGTATTATCTCACTTTCCACATTTCGAAATTATTGTCTGTGGGGATTTTAACCGTTTTGATATTGGTGACATTTGCCTGTTTCTGAGCTTGAATAACATGTACAATCTACCAACGTATGGCAACTCCCAACTTGATTATGTTTTGATGTCGGATGACCTGTCCAATGAGTACACTGTTTGTGACTCAGTTCCTTTTGACCGTTCTGTTGTGCCTCATGCCTCCTTGTTGGCTACTCCTGTTTGCAAATATTCCGTCTGTCATGATGTGTTCAGAAAGGTTTTTGACCTTCGTGATTCTAATCTACGTAGATTATCATCTGAAATCAGTAAGCTTGACTGGCAGATTCTGTATGATGATGATTTGTCATTGGATCAGAAATGCAATTATTTTCACACAGTTTTGAGTCGCGCTGTAAATTTTTGCATTCCGACTACTTTTGTGCGATGTTCTTCCAGGGACAAACCTTGGATTACACCAGTTATCAAAGATTTGATAAATAAGCGGTGGATAGCATACAGGAAGCGTGACTTTTTGGTGTATGAAGGCTTGAAGGTAAAAGTCAGGGAGGCTATCGAGAAATCGAAAGAAGCTTGGGTTAAAAAGATGGCTGCCACTGATGTTTGGAAGACAGTGAATTCTCATGTTGGCACCAAGCGAAACTGTCCAATTACACCTCTGCTTTCACAGTATCCAAGTGTTGATGAAGGGATTGAAGCCATAAACGATCATCTAACATCGCTTTTTTTGAAATCTGACTTAAACGTGGTCAATGTCGACGTTCTTCAGGATTCCAGTCAAGTTTATGATGACCCTATGTTGACTCCTACAATTGTTGAAGAACTGCTGTTGAATGCGAAGAAGAGCAAAGCTTCCTCTGATTTCCCTACCGAAATCTATAGATCTAACGCAAAACAATTGGCAGAACCACTTTGTCAACTATTTCGCCTGTCCGTGCGGGACTGTAGAGTTCCCCAGCTTTGGAAAACTGCGGCTATAACTCCAGTGCCTAAATGCTCATCCCCGTCTCTGAATGACATCCGCCCGATCAGTGTCTTGCCGTTGCCTGCCAAACTATTGGAGGGCTTGATTTTGGGTCCTCAAAAGTCTAAGTTGCTGAGTTACTACGGTAATCATCAGTTCGGATTTAGACCTGGTTCCTCTACTCTATGTGCTCTTACATCGCTGCATGACAGATTGACTTTATATTTGGATGATCCTGCGACATATGGTGCATGTGTGATTTCTTTTGACTACTCAAAGGCGTTTGACAGTTTGAAGAGTGAGATAATCGTTCAAAGATTGATTGACTATGATTTGCCTGCACATTTTGTGAAGTGGATTTATGACTATTTATCTTCTCGTTCGCAATACGTAAAGGTTGGTGTATCTTGCAGCAGTCTTGCATCTATGACATCAGGCGTACCTCAAGGCTCAATCCTCGGTCCGTTTCTTTTCTCTGTTGCAACCTCCACCCTGTCAATTAGTGATAGCTCACACTGTCATATGATCAAATATGCCGACGACATAAACTTATGCTTTCCTCTATTTAAGAACTGTGATAATAAGCATGTCCTAAAAGAGCATGAGCGAGTATTGTCTTGGTCTCAACAGCATGACCTGCTGATAAATAGCTCAAAATGTAAAGCGCTGACTATCAAGAAATCCGCTGTTTTTGATGATTTTGTGGTGCCGAATGTGTCGACAGTTAAAGAACTACCCATTCTCGGTGTCCGTTCAACTGCAAAGGAACGTGGTCAACTCATGTGAACTCTGTGCTTCGAACTTCTTCACGGCGTTTTTATGCGTTGAGGACCCTCCGTCGAACCCTTAGCAATAGCTCAATGACGCTTTTGTATTATTCCTTGATCAGGTCAGTGATTGAATACTGTGCTCCGCTGTTCTTATCTTTGTCTACCCATGATGCCATGAGACTTGACCGTCTACAGCGGCGATTTCATAGATTGTTATGTGGAAAAGGTTGTGACAATAATTGTTTTGCCTGATCTTTCTCAACGTCGTATACTTTTGAGTCAAAGATTTTTGAGTAAGATTATGACTCAGTCGCACATTTTGCATCATTTGCTTCCTAACATGTCTAACTTCTGGTCGATTTCTCTTACCTATGCGTAGAACTGTCCGTAGAAGTAATAGTTTCATTTTAAAGGTCTGCTCTATGTACAACAATCATTTTCAAAGGAAATAATTTTGTGAATTTGGATTTGTAATCAAACTATTTGTCTTTGCAATTTTACCTGTAACTTGTCGATTTTCATTCACTTCGAAATAAAACGCTTTATATATATAT
>CAJQUW010011195.1:0-11053 GCA_907163375.1 Prostheceraeus crozeri
CCAATGTCCACGTAGTAGTAGTAGTAGTAGTAGTAATATGTCTTTATTCAAAATAATAGAAATCACAAGTCACAGAAAAAACTCACATATGCAGATACAAAATAAGGAATTGCAAACAGAAAGATTCACCGTTGGTCATTCATAATTCTCGCAGTTGACAGAATAAAAGATGACTGTCTTAATAAAGTTCTCGAAAGAGGCATTTCGTACTGCTGTGTGCGATCGAACTGTCTAGGGACAAGGTGCTGCAAGAGGTTGCCGTCTTTTGAAATGTCAAGGAATAACTTGATTGCAGTGTTGATTCGACGAATGGCTAGAGGCACAAATGAGTTACACATGCATTCACATCCACAAATGATTCGATGAGAACGACGTTGGATCTTTTCAATTCTCTCGGAGTTTTTGTTGTTTAGACCGATCAAAAGCGCGGAATTACTTTCTAGAATGCTGAGAACAGTTGCGTTATACAAAATGATCAAATCCTTCTTTGGAAGGTATCTTTTTAAACGTTTCAAAACGTACAGTCTTTGTGTAGCTCGAGTACAGATTTCTTTCACGTAAAGGTCCCAAGTCATGCCAGAACTGTAAAGTACACCAAGAATTCTCAGTTGTTGCTGGAGATCTACATCATTTGGTGAGCTTATCCCAGATATCGACGCAAACATTGATTTTGTCTTATTTTGGTTCAATTTCAGCCCATTCTGAGAACACCAAAAACTAACATATTCTTTCTCATCACTAATTAGAGTCGACAAGTCGTAATCTGCATCTTTTGCAACTGGAATGGCAATAACGATGTCGTCAGCGTACAATGAAATCATAGCATTTGCATTTGAGGGGCGCATGGAATTCATGTGGGTGCAAAAGAGAAAGGGAGAAAGCTTTCCACCTTGAGGCACTCCAGAGGTCACAGATATAAATGAGCTGTAGCATTCCTGGGAAATCTTGGTATGCTGATGTCGGCCTTGTAAGTACTCACAAATCCATAACTTAAATTCATAAGGTAAACTTTCGTTATTAAGTGTAGCACAAAGATTTGAATGGTTTAACTTGTCGAAAGCCTTTTCCATGTCGAAAGTTATTATTAGGACACCCTTACAGAGGCAACTGTCAAGCTTCTGCGTGACGAACTCATGTAATCTTATGTGTGCGTGTATAGTGCCATATCCAGGACGGAAGCCAAACTGGTTTGAACCATATATATCGACGAGTTTGGATTTCACCGAGTCAATGACGTACTGTTCCATAACTTTGCTGAAAGCGGACAAAACAGAGATAGGTCGCAAGTCTGTTATAGTCGGATTCTTACATTTCGGCACTGGAATTACATTTGAAAGTTTCCACTCAAATGGTATCTCCTTCCGCTCAAAAGACATAGCAATAATGTGAGACAAAGGTCCGGAAAGCTCTTGATAAGCCTCCTTTATGAGTCGGGGAAATAGTCCATCATTACCGCAAGATTTTGAACCATTTAATGAGTGTAGTAACTTCTCAGTCTTTTCAACAGACACATTTGTTTCCCATTGAATTTCGTTCTTCGTCATGTTGCCCACAATTTCGGTCCAATCGGATGGAGAATCAGAGAAAAAGGTGGAGAACCACATATTGATCTTTTCAGACTGCTCCTCTGGCGAGTTGAAGAACATATCAAATTTGCATTGAAATATTCTTGTTATTAAACCATTTGAGCATTTTCCAAATACCATCTCGTTGCTGTCTTGTTTTTATTGACCCATTGCGATTCACATTTTGAATTTCCCATTTTGATCTTTTGTTGAAAGTGTTTATAGAGCACAAAATCCATATCTGTTGAAGGCATAAATCATACTTTGATTTACAGATGTTCTAAGCATCGAAGTAAACCATGGCTTTTCAAATCCAGACATTTTAACATAAGTACAGGAATGGTTTTTAGCGCATCACACGAATAATACATAAAAAAAATTTGCACTTATCATTTACAGAAATATCACTCAAATTGAATAGATGCCATGGAAAAGACAGAGAATACTTTGAATTGCAAAACATTGACTTCACGAAAATCATATAAGGTACTCGTAATAACTGTTACATGAAATTGTTTTCTTCTCCCGAAATAGAGTACAAAACACTGTGTGGTGGTCAGAATTCCCTATAGAGGCCCCACTTTAATAGGGTTGACGGAAACACCTGTTGAGGGCCGACATTGAAAAAATGCAGGTAACAAGCTTTCTGTTATCAATCCTTTATCAAGTATAGACTCCTTTCGAGTAGGAAACGTCAACTAATTTAGCTTCATACGCATTGATTGTTTCAATTCCAAATATCCAAAATATTTAAATCACCACAAACAATAAAGTGGGAAGATGACGATAGATTCTGCACCACATTCAAATATAATCACTTACTGTTTTTAATTGGGAGGAATTCAAATTTGGTGGAACAAACAATAGAATACCAAGAGCATCTACTGTTTTACATATGAAAAACCAGGATTCAATGAACATGGGGGACTCGCAACATCTATCGAATACAGAGATATGATTGCGAATGGTACACACAAACTCTCCTCCACCCATTCTCCTTTCTACACCAGATCCTGTCACCGCCAAACAATGGAATAACCACTCAAAGAAAAATAAAGAATCGGAAATAGTTTTAATTTAACCAAGTTTCAGTTAACGCAATTACGCAGTTTAAGCTCAGCAGAAACAATATCAAATCGTCCAATTTAGGATCGCAAGGATAAGAAACAATGGTCTACAGGAAAACTGGAGCATGAACCATGGGTGCTAAAACATCTCTTGAAAAAACGGCATTTGATTTCTTTTCTATAACTTTTTTTCTGTAGATGACAACGTCATGCCAGCCTCTCTTCTCAACTTCAACTCTATCCTTAGCATCTTAATTCGTTTCGTTTGGGAGTAAGTCAAAATCTTGATTCACGTATACATTTCTGTGTAGTGAGGAAGCTCGGAGTTTTCTAGAATTCTTTTAGTATTGTATACTGATGCTATAAATGTCCAACACAAATTCCGAATTCCTCTTGCTTGCTGGGTCAATTTCCCAATCGAGAAACTGATAGAGGATTGGGATTTTCAACTCCATCTCGAGTCAAAACCTCGCATACTCTTTCGATGTCTTGCTTGTTTCCTTTCTGGAACTGTTCCGTTTGTTATTCCAGACAGACCAGATACAATTAAATTCAAGCGTTTGATTGCTCGCTGTTTCTGTCTCGCTATTACTCTCACAAATGTATTACTTGTGCAAGTGAGTCCATTCGATTTCACCTTGCCTTTTATCACACTTTTGCTCCAATTTTCTCTGATTGTCTAGAAGTGATGCTATTTTTGCATCAATTGGGTTTAAATATTCTGTTAGTTTTTTGTGGTCAATAATACTTTCGATATCATTTTTGGACAAAATCTTGGTCGTTTCATATGACTCAGCCTTTTTTTTTTTTTTTGTAATGGCCTCTTTCAAGCTGTACTCAACTGGTTCTTTCGTTAGTTTACCGAACTGTGTACGCGACATCCGGCCTCACAGACGAAAAAAGAAATTGGACTTTTGTAATCAATGCTCATGTTCGATCTTTGAAGCTTTGAGACAAAAGTTTCATAAAATGTAGATCCTGAGGTTCGAAACCAAGTTCCGTAGAAACTCCGTTTCCAGCCTATGTTTACCAAACAAAGCCATGCACACACACCAAATTGACAGTTTGATAATTTGCGAATAATCGACAATTTGGAATTCAAGTGCAGTAGCGGTGCGATTTGATGACCGTCAGCCCAGTCGCAGACAGAGTTCTATGTCTTACCCGAAACTGATGACTTGCCAGAAACGTGGAAATGAGCAAAATTCACTGCAAATAACTACGAATGGGAGAATATTCCAAATAGCGAATGAAATGGGACGACGATCGAGACACTACGACCACAGGCACCAGCACGACGACACGGCGATTCTAACGATGTAAAAAATTTTCAGAAATGGTAGCTGCGCACATACGAATTAGGAAGAAAATGCAGAACACTCGCTTGACAAGCGACGACCGACCGACCACGACCAAGGTGATACGTATACATATAGGTAGATTGTAGACTCAAAAAAGTATCTGTATACAGTGAAAAGTTTTATATCAAAAGATTCAGATTTTTCCGGAGATTACGTTCCCTTGGTCCAAAAAATTATTTGGGCACTTTTGAAAAAAGTCAAAATTTGCCAATTTATATACTACCGAGATGCATGACTCTCCTATGTAAGTAGTTATGAATCTAGTGGATATCAAGGGAATTAATATTTGCTAATAATCATCCTAACTGAGCGTGAAATTAAGCTGATTATACAAGGAAATTTTGCATAATCCGTTATATAATTGAAGTGTTCATGAAAAAGTCGCGATATCAATCGATGCTTTTTCGACCCATAGAGTAGATAGCCAATTGTCGACCTTCAAAAAAGTACCGTGTACACAAGTAAAAATATTTATAATCAAAAGATTCAGTTTTTGAGGAAGATTACGCTCCCGTGGTCTAAAAAATTATTTGAGCACTTTTGAAAGAAGTCAAATTTGCCCAATTTATGATGACCTTCTAAATAAGTAGTTATGAATAAGTTGGATATCAAAAGGAATAAAATTTGCTAATACCATTCCTTTTCGACGCGCATCCGTGAGGCATGGTACACTTTTTGAAGCAGTAGTACAGTAGAGACTGTCCCCCCCACACTTTTTTAGGCGTTGAGTTTTGTCCCACACACATTAGAATTAACCGTCTATAACACATTTCGAGCATTTTTTTCTTATTACAGAAAACACTAGATGATCGTCTCAGGCAGAATATTTCATTATTTATAACTTTTGATTCTCTCTGACTTCTCTTTGTCCATCTTGACGTATCAACCCGGTGAAAAAAATCGTCGCCGCTGTCTCGTCAAATAGTCGGGCAGTGTCGGCTGTCAACCGTGTCGACGCACCGAGTTGTCGGTCGGCTGTGATGGCTGCGCCGACATGATGATTAGAAAATCGGGAAGTGTCGGCATGTTCTCCCTATCCCAACGAGCAAAATATCCATCTCAGATAAAACGGATAGTATAGAATTTATCCGTCAAACATGAAGTATCTATACACTTGAGTGATATTACATGATACATTTTACGAAGTGATATCACAGAAGGCACGCATCTCTCACCGGCTCAGATGTCCTCTGCTGACAGCTTATTGATTCACGTGCGTTGATATCGTATATCCTGGTGGATTGTTGCTACCAAGTTTTATAACATCTGCATCCAATGTTTCCACATTTTCGAGGAAGCCTTTACAGATGAGAAATTAAAATCCCAGATCTTTCAGTCTAGAAATTCAAGTTCCAAAATTGCCAAAAACTGTTCTGAAAACCTCTTGGATGATGATTTTCATTTGAAATACAATTTTGGCAGGAATTATGCCTGCACTTAGTGGTCACTGCTTGCGCATATTCCCTGTGGGAACGAATCTTGCGAAAAACTGGCGGATGTCAGCTGCAGAATATCATGCTACAGTTCAGTCATATTTGCGGGATCGCTGGCGAAGTTCGCCGGCGACAATTCGCGCTCTACATGTCACCTTTTACTTTTGACTTTCTCTCTTATTTTCTTTAGTAATCCGCTTCTACAGCCGAGGCTCTATTTTCTCCCTCACCTCCTCACTATCCCCCACATATGGATAATCTATCTAAGAAATAATTGCAGACTATCATTCTTTGGTAATGATAAGAATATAGAAAATCCGCATATATCAATTTTCATAACATTCTTGACATTCAATAATTTACAACAATGACAAATATTTGAAAAATATCATAGTATTTACTGCGACATTTATGGAAGATAAATACTTTTTTTAGTTTAAGCCTTCGTGAATTAAAAAAGATCCCTTTTTATCAGATCAGACTGAATACACAATATATTTTCATGTGAAGGAAATATACGAACATTACTACTTACCACTAATTAGTTGCTACAATATCCACGATTTCGCCGGTTGGCGAAAAATCAGCTCGCATTAGTAAACAAATATCTACCAACTAATTATAGCAACTTTTTCGCCACCTGTCCTTTTTTAATTTTACACATGTTTTTGGATAAATGATGACCATTTTCACATGCGCAGATAGTTTTTGCACGAAAATGAACCTTTAAAAAAATTATCCACAAAATCGCTACCTCGCCAGATAATCTGTTGATATTAACAAGATGCGTTCCCACAGGGTTATTGCTCTATTTAGTACCCAGATTTTGTAGCACAATAATGAAAGGATTTACGGCACCAGGATATGACTTTCCATCATCAACATCGCACTCTGTAACGAATTAACTTCAAATACAAATAGCATTGGAGGTAGAAAAATAAATAAATAAATTATCGAATTTGTAACTTCTATCAATCTAGGGCTTATCCCACAGAATTAGATTCATCTGCGCGCACTACGGTTTCCTAGAAAGGAATAGTTATATGCAACCTTAATATCGAAGTGACACATCACATAATTAGACAACTTGCTCTTTCTCAAATGGATAATTTGTGTATCGCTTCCTACTGGAAATGGCAAACAATAAGTTGTCAGCAGAGAACACCTGAGCCGGTGAGGGATGCGTGTGCTCTATGATATCACTTCGTAAAATGTATCATTTGATATCACTCAAGTGTAGATACTTCATAGATATACTTTTGACGGATAAATTCTGTACTATCCGTTTCATCTGAGATGGATATTTTGCTTGTTGGGTCTTTCAATCCTTCAAACTCGTTGCGACTGTCAATCATTGGTTTTTGTGTTTCGAATAAGCATCGCCTCTTTGAGTCACAGGTTAGGTTTGTCCTCTACTGTGTTTAGTGTGCTAATCTCAAAAGACGAACATTTACATGTGTTTTTGGGCAATTTCACGTAAGCATCAACCTCGGTGAAAAAATATTTTTTGTTGAATACAAACAATTTGACGCTTGATTTATCTGAAGAATACTTGAAATCATCAGGAATCAATAACCATATTACTTATTCTACGACTTATAAAAAATTTCAGTCAATTTTCGGCAGACATCTGAAAATGTTTCGAAATTGTGATAATTTAACTGTTTTTTAATCGAACGCAGTGCGAGGATGGTTCGTGGCCATTCGCATGCACGAAGTATTTTTCAAGACAGATTGACCTGGGCTACTTGACTGTGGACTCGCTCACTGGGATATCTACGTGCTTCAGTGAAAAAAATTGATTGAAAGTTGAGCCTCTAAAACGAGCGTCCGTTGCGCCTTAAATACGTTTTATTTATCTACAGCCTAAACAAAGAGTGATAGAAAACTCATATCTCAGATTATAAGCTAGATATCCCATATATATAAGGTCATCATAATTAATTAGCGAATGAAGTACTTCCTTAGTCACTATTTCAGATCAAAAATGCGAGCGTCCGTTACGCGACGGGTGCCCATTTTCGAAAGTGTTCACTGCCCTTTCTTTTTGGGTATGATCTGTCCCCACATTGTACATCTGATAAAAGCTTGGTGCTTTGTGTCACACAGAGCAGTCAGTCAAGTTGTAGACAACCTGAGAACAAATATTTTTCTCACAGATGACGAAGGAGAATGGCGACTTGCTGTCGGCAGGGTCGAGTCACGACCGTAGTCAGCAGCTGACTACGGCAAGCTGCTTGCCGCGTCTGATGCCCTGTACATGTAGATATCTATGACAGACAATAAAATTGTTCATCTAAGGCTTAGTCGGCAAGGCAGCAGGGAGGCGAATGATTTTCTCACAGCTAGCCCATGACACCTAAATTCCTATTGACTTTACGTTAACCTTAACAGAATCAAGTTGAGAGCATCATTAAACTGCTTGACTGCGTCGATGGAGGGTCATAAGAGCAAAGCAGCGATCCGCCAAAGGCGATACCGAGATTCTAAACGCGCCAACGAGCAACATCGACGTAAAGAAAGAGAGAGAAAGCGAATTGCAAGGGAGAAGATCAAATCGAATGGAGGTGAAGCATTGAGACAACACAGGATGAAGGAGAAAGAGCGCCACAAGAAATACAATTATTGAAGAAGATAAAGAAGTCTGAGATTATCGCAACGACAGATCAGCCTGAAGAACCTTACAACACACCACAGGCCCTTGGTAAGGCAGTGAAGAGAGCTCAGGACGCTTTGCCAAAGTCTCCAAGGAAGAAGCGACGTGTTTTGGCTGACTTGCTCAGGTCACACAAGCCGAAGATTGTATGCCCGCGACGAAGCAAAATAACAGAAGAGGTTTCGAGAAAAGTAAAGGACTTCTATCTCTTGGATAGTATCTCGTGGCAAGCACCAGGCCAGAAGGATATTTTCATTGAGAGAACTGTAGAAGGAAAGCGATATATCCCCAAGCGCTACATGGTGATCTCCATCAGAGAAGCGCATGCAATCTTCAAATTGCAGCATGCTGACGTCGAAGTCGGTCTGACAAAGTTTAGTCTGCTGAGACCACGTCACGTATTCCTGATGTGCAATACACCTCACTCCGTCTGCATTTGTCAAATGCACGAAAACATGCGCCTTCGACTCAAAGCGATCAACTCCGTTGACCCAGGCATCAGCTATCAATTTCGTGAGTTCATATCGACCATCGTTTGTGATCAAGAAAGCGAAGATTGCATGTCATCGCAGTGCGAGTTCTGTCGCGATTCTATTGAGAATATACACGTCGATGTTGAAGATGAGAGCCAAGAGATATCGTATCACATTTGGGCTAAGGACACTACAAAGCTGCCACAGTTGATCTCAAAGTCGGAAACAGTCAGAGATATTCTGAAAGGCATCAAGTCCGACCTCAAGCCATTCTTGCTACATACCTTCATTAAAAGGAAGCAACAGGAGTGGTTTGAAATGGCAAAATCTTCGGTAGATGGAAAGACAGTTCTCGTGCAAGTGGATTTCAGTGAAAATTTCACAATTAAGCATCAGAATGAAATCTCAAGTGCTTACTGGAGTCATAAGCAAGCTTTGCTGTTTACTTCTCATGCATGGATAACGGATAACACCAGAGAATCAATTGTGATATGGTCAGACAACTTAGAACACACAAAGTTATCAATCTATGTCTTCGTACAAGAGATCCTCAATCACTTGACCTCGAAGTACATTGACATAAGGCATGTGAATTTTATTTCCGACGGTCCATCTTCTCAGTTCAAGCAGAAATTCTTGTTTAGCAATCTGCACTTGTGGGGCTCGCGCTTCAATATTTCAATCGATTGGAATTTCTTTGCAACGTCGCATGGGAAAGGTGTCGTCGACGGCATAGGAGGATCAACCAAGCGAATGATCTGGAACAGGATTAGATCCGGTCGTGTCGTCAACACTCCACGAGAATGCTTTGAGGTAAGTTTCGGCTACATGTTCATGTACGTCTATATTTGATTCAGCTCTTAGTGCATTAGACGACTTGCTATCAATGTGTCTATTACATGTAAATTGAATTAAATTTTAAAGTATGCCGACACATTTTGCTGCCTACATAGGCCTAATTATTATCTGTGTTATAAAGTGGTTGGCGTCAAATTTACGTAGGCCTACATGTATGTGCATCCATAGGCCTATCTTCTGAGGCATACGTATAGTTCTAAATTGTGAATGATTTGATTTTTCCAGCTAGCCAAGGAGGTGTTTGAAGACTGTCCACTTCATGTGGATTCCAAATGAAGAGATTGAAACCTTGGCTGATCAAATGGCTCACTATTGGAGTAAAGTGAGATCAATTCCTGGCACGCAGCAAATCCATCAAGTGAAATCAATTGATCATTATCGTGTGGAGGTCTCTGCATTCAGTACAAGCATGGACAGCAGAACAGTGATCTACGCAAATCCACTGAGTAAGTTCAGCATACTGAGACTATCACAATTTACGCGTAAGCTTACAATCCGTGTAATTCAGTGAGCTAAAAATCTGTGTACACGTGGTTTACTTCATCTACGAAAAAGGATACTACGAGTACTGTTTCCACTGCATGCTGAGATACAGTAGGTCAACTGTAGCACAGAATTTCTTTGTCGGGGTATAGGCCTATACTGTTCATACACATGTATATATGTAGCACACGCCTGTGTGCGTACTGCAGGGTGTTTAATATTCCTTTGCAGACGAAGTTGCGCAGACAACTGAAGAAGCAACTGATCGGACCAGCTCTGAAATGCCGGATACAAGCCCTGACGTCCAATGTCTCGTATGTGAGGACTACTGGAGTAACTCTCTACCAGCGGAGAAATGGATTCAGTGTCTGCACTGTAAGGAGTGGGCTCATCAATCTTGCATTGATAGCGAAGAAGACTTGGAAAGCTACATGTGTGACTTGTGTAACATCATTAAAACTTTGTGATTTTAAGACTTCGTGCGCATGTGCTACACTGCATATTTACAGCACAACGTGTGCTGAGCTTCCTAAATACACATTGATTCAAATGGAATGTGAATATTTTGACTGAGTCGAATATAAAGTGGAAGTCTAGAAATTGTGCGTAAATACCAAAAAATCGAGCGTCCGTAACGCTATCCTGCAAAAATCTGTTAGAATATCATACCAGCTGTGCAGTACAATGCTATTCTAAAGTTAAGTCGGGAAAAAGTTGGTTAAAAGTATAATTATCTACGAAATTAGGCACTTGGACAAAACGAGCGTCCGTTACGCGAGCGTCCGTAACGATGGATTGAGGTCTGTAAAATCAAGCCATCTTTGTTAATCATCAAACCAAAAGCATTTTCTTGAAGTTTTGTGTTTCTGGTTTCAGAAAAATGTAATTTTTTTGGATTATTTAATGTCAATTCGCAGAGTTTTACATTTTAAAATTAAAAAGTCAAAACGCGTTTTTTCTCCGCGAGCGTCCGTTACGGCTACATTTGTGGTTGTAGAATTTGCTACAGTACGAATTTCAAATTGAATTTTTGGTAGTATATAAAGATGGATAGGACGCATATATATCTGCAAAATAAGCGCTCTATGATGTTTTTAAAAGCCTACAGAGCTTCTAAAAGCTTCCGAACGAGCGTCCGTTACTAAATGAAATTGCCC
>CAJQUW010011196.1:7500-18997 GCA_907163375.1 Prostheceraeus crozeri
AAAAAAAAAAAAAAAAAAAAAAAAAAAAAAAAAAAAAAAAAAAAAAAAAAAAAAAAAAAAAAAAAAAAAAAAAAAAAAAAAAAAAAAAAAAAAAAAAAAAAAAAAAAAAAAAAAAAAAAAAAAAAAAAAAAAAAAAAAAAAAAAAAAAAAAAAAAAAAAAAAAAAAAAAAAAAAAAAAAAAAAAAAAAAAAAAAAAAAAAAAAAAAAAAAAAAAAAAAAAAAAAGACTCCAAATTTTTTGGATTATAACAATCTTATAATTTATACAACAACGGCAGAACAACCCGTCTATCAATTTTTAAAATATGGATTTGAAAATAATCTTAAAAAAACAGCAATTGCTTCATTATTCAAAGAATATGAAAAATCTGAAGATGAAGAAGAAATAAATTTGTGGTGTGAAGAAGCAGCAAAAAATAATCAGTTAGTAGAATCTAATAAAAATAACCATATAAAGATACAATTAATAGATGATAGTGGTAATATGCAAGATCCTAGTAAACTAGATAAAACAATGAAACATTGTGTAATTTTTGATGATTGTGTTAATGATAGAAATCAGTCAGTTCAGAGAAATTATTTTACAAGAGGTAGACATAATAACTGTAGTGTATTTTATTTGACACAAAGTATGTATTCATTAGATGGAAGTGTTATTAGAAAGAATGCAAATATATTTATACTATTTGAAATAAATGCAAGAAACTTAAGTGATTTGTTAAGAGATTTATGTATAAGAGATAAAGATGAATTTAAACAATCGTGTAATAATGCTTGGTCAAAAGATTATGGATTTATCACAATTAATATTGATAAAAAAATTCATGAAAGAGTTATCGAACAATTGTTTACCGAGTAATAAAAATATACAAATATAATGTTTTAATATTTTTTTTTATTATCAGCTTTAATTTTGTCTATTTTTTTAAAATATAATATTTGAATTTTGTGGTAACATTGGTATACAGCAAAAACATTTTACTGAACAAATTATTTTTTTATTGCTTTGTTGTTTAACATCTTTTCGTTTAAAGTTTTCTCGTTTAAAGTTTTCTCGTATTAAGTTTTGTTTAATAAAGTTTTGTCTAATAAAGTTTTTAGCTCTTCTAAAAAAATTTTATCATCACTAAAAGTTTTACCATCACTAGAAATTTTACCATCCTTTTTATTTTTATCATTAACTTTTTCTGTCTGTGATTGAAATGATATTTGATTTACTTCATTAGCTATTTGATCAAATTTTTCAATCTCATCTAACGTAATAACATTATCATCACATACTCTTTGAAAGTAGTAATGTAGTTTATCATAGACTTCTTTAATATGTAAATGCTTAGTTTTTAATGATTTTCGTTTCTTAGTTATTAAAGATTTATCTAACATTGTAGCAAGTGAAGTTGCAAAAACACCCGTACCTGTTAAAGCTGTAGCAACTACTGGAATTACTAAAACACCTGAAGATATAACAATTGTTAACGTACCTAAACTTATTGATAAGAATATGCCAATTCCTTGTGTTACATTCTTAACTTTAGTCCATCTCTTTCTTAATTTTTTATAATGCTCTAATCTTAATAATAATTGGGATTCCTTATCTTTCATATAACGTACTCTATCTTTGTGTTTTTCAATATTTAATTCACTTATTTTTAATTGAGATAACGAAGGATATATTCTTGAGGTTCCTTCCACTTTTGTTTCATTCATTTCTGAAGTTCCTTCCATTTTTGTTTCTTCCATTTTAGAATATTTTAACGGCGAAGCCTGGAAGACATCTCGATTCCCGCAGTCACATGATATATTTTAAAAACCTGAAAAACGTCTAAACTCATGAATTTGAAATTCTCAACTTTTATGATTTTCGGTGTCCGGTTTTAGATGACCTTGAACGGTCATGATTTAAGCAATGAAAATCGAACCGAAGGTTCTAGGGCTTCGCGCTTCGCCCGATTGTAATTCTCAAATTTGAGATACTCAACTTTTATAATTTTTAGTGTCCTAGAACGGTCATGATTTTCAAGGTAAATCGAACGAGGTCTAGGTTCGCCGATTGTAATTCTCAAATTTGAGATTTTCAACTTTTATGATTTTCGGTGTCCTGGAACGGTCATGATTTTAAGGGTGAAAATCGAACCGAAGGTTCTAGGGCTTCGCGCTTCGCCCGATTGTAATTCTCAAATTTGAGATTTTGAAAAATTTGAAAATTGGGTATTTTTAAAAACGCCCAAATCGGAGCGAAGCTCCTCTGGCTTTAGCGCTTTAGCCGATTTATGAATTTAGGTCTTCATAACCTGAAAAAAGGTTCAAATTCATGAATTTATGTCGTTTTTAAAAATGTCATTTTTTGAAAAAATGGTACTTTTTGAATAGACTAAATTCATGTATTTAGGTCTTAAAAACCTGAAAAAGGGTTCAAATTCATGAATTTATGTCGTTTTTAAAGATACCAATTTTTTTGATTTTATGGTGTCCTGGAACGGTCTTTTGACCATTACTGGCATTTTACAGATTCTCGCAGTGTCATGACAGCCTAGGAGATTTAATGTTTGTTATATTAGCAATTCGATGGATTCCCATTACTTTCATGCTCAACCTCAAGAGTATTTTCTTAAGCGTGATCTCATCAAAGGCAACCTGCCACTGGCACAGCAAAATCACATAATCAAAGACAATGACGCATTATTTAACATTGATAGATCCCTGTGGGAACGATTATTGCGTAATAACTGGCGATCAGCTGAACAATATCATCTGTCGCTCATCTTATTTGCGGCATATTCGCTGGCGAAGTTCGCCGGCGAACAATTCCGCTCTATCTGCCACCTCTTACTTTTACGACTTTCTCTCATATTTTCTTTAGTAAACCGCTTATATACAGCCGAGTGTCTATTTCTCCCTCACCTCCTCACAATCCCCCAACATATGGCTAATCTATCTAAGAAAATAAAGTTCTGACTATCATTCTTTGATCATGATAAAGCATAGTAGAGAATCACGCTTATATCAAATTTCATAACATCTCTTGACATTCATAATTTACAACAATTGGACCAAATATATGAATAATATCATAATACTACTGCGACATTTATGGAAAAAAATAACTTTTTTAGTTTAAGCCGTCGTGAAAAAAAGAATCCTTTTCACAGATCAGACTGAGTATACAATATATTTTCATATGAAGTAAAATAACGAACATTAACTACTTACCCCCACTAATTAGTTGCTATAATATCCACGATTTCGCCGGTTGGCGAAAAAACACTCGCATTATAAATATTTTCAGCCAAGACTCCCGAATTTTGTAATATCGCGACTTTTTCATGAAACTCTCCCTAATAAAACAGGGATCAAGAAATTCCCTGATTAACAGTCCTAATTTCCATACTTCAATATGGGTGTCATCTTGGTAGTATAATTAAATAGGCAAATCTTGTCTTATTTCAAAAGTACTCAAATAATTTTATCGGACAAAAAAAAGGGAATGTAATCTCCACCAACAACTGAATCTTTTGGTGTAGACATTGTCACTGTATCCACAAACATGAGTCGAGAATCGAGAAGAAAACGAAAAAAAAGACAAAAAAAGAAAAGAAGAAAAAAAAAAATCAAGAACGAAAAAAGAAAGACAAACGAAAAAGAAAGAAGAAAGGAAAAGAAGAACAAAAACCAAGAACAAAAACAACCTAAACAAAAAAAGACAAAAGAAAGAAAATCTCCTACATACCCCTACTCTCAGAGTTAGGAAAGTCGGATTGGAATTGGAATGGACGCTATTTAAATCAACTGGAATTAGGAATTTGAAACGGCGGAAATTTAAATCTACTGAATTGGGAATTGGAATAGACCTTGATAAACCCTAAATTCCACTTTATCGATAGACCTGTGATAATCTTCTACTTTTACAAAAATTTCGAAAACCAGTACTCGGGCCGTTGTTATAACTGCACACAGAGATAAAAGAGAGAGATATATCCGACAAGGTAGCTTTATTCTATCGTTGAATAAAGGATATTTTTTTGTGACTTCGATGGCCCTACAGCCCCCTGCCAATGTTGTTATCAGCGATTAAGCAGACAATGAAAAGCAATCAGACTAGTACACTCGTATATAGTTTATATAAATCAAGTAAGATAACAATCAAACAAAATAAAGCATATGTTAATTTGTTATTGATAATAAGCACGAAAATTTGAGAATAACTTAAATATTGTAACAACGAAAAACAATTGGTTTGGAAAGAGAAAAAACAACGCTGTCATTAAAGGGCAGCAACCCTGTCATTTCAAATCATGATATAGACATGTCAACTAATATTCTACTAATTAATATTCAATTACATGAACTATTATCAACTTTACCAATCACAGCAATTAACAATATTAATTTTTTAATACTCTAGTTATAATAGATACATACGCAACGATACAAGAAAGACTTACACTTACCAGTTCACATCTTAATGCCTGAATACAACTTCACTTCGATCGAATCACTTATACCAAAATGAAATCATTGAATATCAGTTACATTTAGACCGTCAATCTTCAATCGCGCTCGCTGATGTGTAGCCTAATACGCTAGCTGTGTTGTTGTTTCGCTGCATGGCATTGTTGTTGTTAACTTTCTGTATTACGTTCTGTCAGCACCCGCTGAGAGCCCGGAGTTCTTCCTAACAGCTACTGAAGATGTCGCATGTGTTGATGTTGGTGTGTCAATTTCTCATCGTTTTCTAATTTATACAAATTTTTTGAGACTTGACGATAATCCACTTTTCTTGTGAAATTTTTGAAAGAGTTTCTTTAATCTCTGCTCGTTAAGCTTTCGAAAGACCCGACCACAGTTCGTTCTTATCACGAATTTTTAATCTCCTTTTTTATAACATGGTCCATTCATCATGTTTACAAGATATCCTTTTTATCATCGTTTTTTTCTTTCATCAACAATACATCACGTTTATTTTGCACACAGAATTTCTTTTCTTTCTGTCAATTTATAATAGATATAATTCGCATTCTCATCTCACCTCTCTCTCTCTCTCTCATAATTGATTCTTATTGCTGACGTTTGACTTTCTTTTCTTTTTTTCGCGAGATATTTGAATATCTCGTTACAGAAGAGAAAAAGGTATAGCCTGACCGGTTACATAATATACATGCACACAAGACATATAGCTATTAATTAACACGAGAACCGCACATAGAACGAACACAGGGAACGGCACACCGGAACAACGAGGATAGGATAAGGTCACATGGTTAAAATTAGAAACGAACAAACGTTAGATACATTAACATATATACACTATACGACGCGACTTTAATTATCGGAATTGAAACTTATTATTGAATTGGAATTGAATTGAAAACTGTTTCGACTGAATTGAATTTGAAATTTCTGCTCCGGAATTGGAATTCGGAATTAAAACATTTCAGTGGAATTTTTCCAGCTCTGCCTACTCATGTTCTCACATTTTGAAACAATTCCGACTGCACCCATTTGGAGTTCATTTAATAAATCGAAATGTAATACACATTTGGGGATTTCCATAAATGCGGAGTTACCCCTCAACCATAAACATACCTTACTCTATGGTAGTCAACCCTAGAGTAGGGAACATAGGTAAGTGTCGACCAGATGCGGAGCCTATCAATTTGATAGGACAGCGACTACTACCGACACCGGGGTTGATAGGACTCCGGGCTTTAGATAGGCTTCCGACACCGGAAGGCCCCTCTCAACCGCCAGGCAAGAAAGCACCAAAACCCAGGACTCCTCCAACAATCGCTCAAACACGTCTAACCAGACACCTATTAAATCCGGATCCAATCTTGCCTCATAAATCTAAACATTTTACGAAGACATTACAACCGCAGACGCTTTACCGTAGGATACATACGATCTGCACCTCCCCACTTCTTGAAGATATTCTTCACAACTGATTTATATCTCCATTCTCATACCCTCTTGAAAATCCCATCCTACTCAAAAAACTGAGTACGCTTTCGATTTTAAAATGCCTTTAGACGACCCAACACACACGAAAACGTTAGGGTAAGAGTAATATTGTTCTCAAACACAACTAACATTTCATTTAGTCTCTGATGAGACCATTGGCCGGCGCAGATTTGATCAAAGGCTCGGATTGGCTATGTACTTCCCACTACTACAATCACCGAGTAAAACGACACCTCCATTTTTTCCACTGTCAACGGTCATTCCCCCAACTATCTTCAAGCTTTGCATGCACTGCTGTCCTCTTCACTTTAGTTTTGAAGGAGAAAGTTGATATCAAGACAGTGACAGCTAGCTATATGACACGGAGAATAAATAATTTGTTTTGTATTCTATTTTGGGTCATACTTAAAAAGCCGGAGTCCTTTCATTTGATAGTGAACACCGACTCCGACTCTAAGCAAAAATGATAGGACCTTACCACAGGACTCCGACTCCGCAACTCTGGTGTCCGACACAAAAAAGTAATCTGTATATATGAAAATTTTTATAATCAAAACATTCTGTTTTTGTACGGAGAATACGTTCTCGTGGTCCAAAATTTATTTGATGCACTTTTGACAAAAGTCAAGATTTGCCAAAGTATATACTACCGAGATGAACATTCTATATAATAGTAGTAGAACAATATTTTGGACAAGTTGGGATAACAAAAGGAATGAAAATTGATAAAACAGCATCCCAACTAAGCGGAATTTAGGCTGATCATCAAGGTAATTTCATGATCCCTATTATAGTTGGAAGTCTTCATGAAAAAGTCCGCGATGTTATTTCAGAGCTTTCTCTGTCTTGGCTGAAATATTAAGTTTATAATTCAATATCACCGCTGATTTTATGATTCACTAAATTCATGTTCATTTCTTGAATCTGAATATGTAGTGATGAGGACCCATTTACATCTTTCAAAGTAAATGAAGTCCTTGTCTTTGATTATGTGATAGTGCTGGCCAGAGGCAGGTTGCCTTTGATAAGATCACGCTTAAGAAAATACTTCTGAGGTTGAGAATGAAAAGTATTGGGAAGTCCATCAATATGCTAATTTAAGCAAGCAGTCAATTTCCAAGGCTTGACATGAGCATCAGTGAAATACACATCATTCCTTTTGCATTACAATCATGATCATTCAAATTCAGTTTGTATATTTCTGACAGAACTGGCAAAAATCTGCAAATCACACATTTGGCAACGAAGCCCAAAAAACCTGTATCTCCCTTGGAGGTCATTTAATAAAAATCGCAAAGTGTGTATGGGGAATTATTAAATGCGGAGTTACCACTCTACACTAATATACCTACTCTATGACCTTATGTTTCATGATAACGCATGTCCACGACAATCGATTTGCTTTCAATGTCCATGGTCTTTGGTTCAGTCCTTATTATTATAGTTTCGGAATTCTATGATTTATCGATCAAAATTTTTCACTCTTTTTGGTCTCTAAAATCAATTAAAGTCAAGTTCTTTTCTTGATTTACTATTGGCACGTGGATTGGGAAATTTACGTTTTTCAAATTACAAAAATATACCATGAAAATCACATGAATGTCAAAAACATTGCAGGGTTCCTGCATACATAAATCGTTAACTTACAGCGACCACCAGAAATAGTCGGATCTGTTAAGTCAGAATTTCACTCTTGCGTTACGAGGTCAGAGGTGTCGGATAAAGGTGTGAAGCTTGCATGTAAAATATCATGTCATTTCATGCGCTTTAAACTGTGGGGTATAAGATTGGAGCAACAAAAAATTAAAGTGAGCAAACACGTAAATTATACATATTGCTACTATTTGGATGCCTTTGAACTCTTGTTGCTGGAGTAAGGTTACATCTGTTTAAACCTGGACGGCAGAAAGACCAATGAGAGGGTTTTGCGACAACTGCCAATGGTGAAACAGCTTCAAATAAAGATCACTACACTACCGCAGCTCTACGTTATTTTGGACATGTCCACGCGAGCTGATTGGACCCTCGAAACAACATCATGTTCTCACCATAGAGAGATCCAGACGAAGAGGAAGACCAAGACCGAGATGATAAGGGAATTGAAAACCATCACAGGACCAACGGTGGAACGAATGGCACGGGAAGCAAGAGACCGTATTGCCATGAAGTTGAAAATATTGTAAACGAAGCAACAAATAATCCTTTTTTTTCATTGCCTCTTTTTAGTAATTACAGAACTAAAACGCATTTTAATAGAAAAAAAACCAAGAAAGTTTTATATATGTCTAAAAACAACGTCCAAATTGGCAACGACTACAAAAAATAATAGTCCAACATCTACTTTTCAGACGCATTGGCAAATAAAAGCAATGCTGATACAATTTTTTCAATTAGACTTTGTGCACTATTTTTAGTCAGTAAGATCTGAAGAGCCATTGTTAATAGGAAATAATACAAATGAAAACCAATTGTTTCATTTTTATATAAATCAGAGTAAAGTTCACATACAATTCTCCAAATACATAACTAAATGACTTTCAGGACAAAAAGTAGAACCGCTCTTTACATGTGATCATGCACTTAGATTGTTTCTTTGTAATAGGTTATGCGGGGGCCTGGCCATGGATGTACATCCGCTGCTATGCCAGACGCGATTGCCAACTTGGCAAAAATCAACGGTATATGTATCATGTTTTGCACGTAATTTTGCGTAGAGAAATTATATTATACAACAGAAAAAATATAATGAACTATCAGAAAAATTTTGATATAAAATTGGCTTAGGCAAATAAAAACAAACAACATATCACAATATGTATGTTAGAACGTTGCACAATGACAACAACTTTGACATTGACAGACATGTGATGACAATTCCAGTTTGGGCCCTAAAATTGCCCACTGTTAATTATATTTGCAATACATAAATCTCATATTGTATTTCAGCCTGTGAATAACTCGAAGAGCGTTGTTAAAACATAGTAAGTGTGAGCCTTATAAGATAACCAATTCCTCAGTGAACATATTAGGAAATTGTTAATAAGTCATCAATGCAACAGAAGGAGTTGAGTGTTTTATCAATGGATGTCTCATCAGTCCTTCATGTGAATATTCTTTCCTTCCACCTTGGATTGATAGTAAATCTTTAAAAGTGCTGTATTTACCGCTCTATCTTTCAACCAAATTTTTTCAGAGAAACTACTGAATGAATTACCTTGAAAACTTACCGTATAATATCAGTGAATTAAGCTTTACATACATGCTATCTCTAAGTCTTTTGTCGCAACGCACACCCGACAAATAACTTACCGAAATTTTATATGAAAAGAGTCAGTTTTTTTACAGAGATTACGTTTGTGCGGTCCAAATATTATTTGAACTGTTTTTAAAAAGCTAAATTTTGGCAAATTTATATACTAAAACCATGAAGTCACTTTATAAGTAGTATGAAACAAATGGAACATCAAAAAGAATGAATATTTGCTAACAAGCATCTTAATTAAGCTGATGATCTAGAAAATATCATGAACTGCATTATAATCCAAGTCCCTGCAATTTTTCAAGGAACAGTTGAGAGCTTCTTGTCTGAGATGTCATATTTTTAATTCAATTTTCAACGGCATGATTTTATGATTCACAATTGCCGTCATTTCTTCAATCTCAGTAGTCATAGTAATGTGGACCCATTTACATATCTTAAAGTTAATGATCAGTTTCCATGATTATGATGCTTTGTTCTTTCAGTGGTAGTTTGCGATATGTTTACGCTTATGAAAATAATCTTATTATAATAAAGCTGAGTTTTTTGTAATGGCAACCCATCGAATTGCCAATTTAACAAGCTACATTATCTCTCCTATTTGTCATGATATGGAGGATTTGTGGAAGAATATTCTTTATTCTGTATTGCTATCATGATCAGTCAAATTCGTGCACATTTCTGCAAAAGTGTAAAAACTTGCATATGTTACAAGTGGTTCTTGGTCTCGACTCATGTTCATTTAATGAAATCGAAACTGTAAACACATTGGGGATTGAATAAATGCTGAGTTGCTACTCTATCCTAATATACCTACTCTATGTCTTCTACACTGTTTCAACTGCCCGTTACGTGTACGTCATTCAGTCATAGCTGCAGCTCCCCAGATACTGAGTGAAAAATGGAAAATAGTCCAATGCACGTTATGGGTAGTTGTAACAGTGGTACCAGCTGTTGCGCATGACGTGCGCCGCATCACGTCCACTGATCTCAAGAGGTCAAAGTGAAATACTGATCATTCTTGAAAAAAAAGGGGTTAAAATTCATCTGACATGCGACATAGACACGTTCACTGTGGAATATATTTGTAGTGATTTAGTCATGGATTTAGCTTGTGGCGCGAGAAAATATAATAACTGTTTATTGATGATAATTGCAACTCAGTCAGGTACCGATGGAGGATTCCTATGATCAATATTTTCAATATGATCAACAAAGTTCAGGCCACATGTAGAACAGAACAGCAAAACACAGGGTCTAGGGTCTACCAAAGACCATAGAGTACTACATTATCGGTAGAATAGCAACTCAGAATCGATTAAGTACAAAAATTAAGAAACATCATATTTGAAATTTGAATTTCAAATTTCAAACATGCATACATAATAAGTAGATAATTCTAAATTCAATGAATTTGTGAATATTTTTATATTCATCGGAAGAATACTTTTATATAATCTCAACGTATTTCATCAAGAATTGATGCCGCAATAGCCTATAGGCCTACATTAGAAGTGAATATATACCGAAATCAATCAAAATATGGTCAAGACTCGCTATAACGAACATTTCGGGATCCATACAAAAGGTTCGTTATGGCGAGGAGTTCGTTATAGAGAGGAAGGGGTTAAAAAATCATGTTTTTTGAGCTCAAATATTCTTGCACTTACTCCGCATTTATTGTCTCTTCTTCCCCAGGCTTGGGGTTGGACATTGGGGTTGTGTCAGTTATTGTTGGGATGGTCGGTCTTGCGTCAATTGAGGGTCCAGATGCAGGAGCTCAAGATCTCTTTTGACACTGTGCCACCATCTCTTCCTCTGTCTTCCTCTGATGGTCGGTCCATTCATTTAATGATCGAATATTCTCTTTGGCCATATGACTGATTCCACGTTATGCAGGTGGAGCATGCCTCTCAGTTCGCGCATGGAGCGGCGTTCACAAAGCTTGATGGAACACATCCATAAGATCATAGACTTATAATTTCTCACCAGGCGAGTAACGTAGTCAACTTTAATCGGCCATGTCTCCGACGCATGCAATAATACAATACTGATACACGCATTGTATAGCTGACCCATGCGCTTTAGCAAGATAATATTCTTATTGGTAAGGACAGGTAAAAGGTCGTGCAAACTCTTCCAGACGCTTCTTACGCGAACTGTTACAGCCTCACAAAAACCTCCGGAATTTCCTAGTCTGTCGCCTGGTAACAGAAGTCATCAAAAACTTCAATGGAGTCTTCGCCTATAGTTATTTCCCTAATAATTGCTTGAGACACAG
>CAJQUW010011197.1:0-31857 GCA_907163375.1 Prostheceraeus crozeri
AGGCCACTATTTGAATAACTGTTTATTCAACAGCAAAAATGCAGGGGAAAGGCTGTAGTGATAGATGCGTTTCATAGATCATTAAAAATATAAATTTCAAAAAATTTACTCAGCAAGGAAATCAGAAATGGTTGAAGATATTACCAGGAGTTGTAGAAGAGTTGATAAAATAAGATTCATTCAGGTATTGAAGAAACTCCAAAGAAATGCTTCTTGACGAACCTGTTTTTTAATACGAAAGATAAATATTCGAAAATAATTATTCAAATGAGAGTTAAATCCGAATTTTGCAGAAACTTAAACCGAAATTTTTAGATTGGAGATAGAGTTTAGAATATATTTAAGTAAAAGATATAAATTTGAAAAAGGCTTTGTCTGGTTATTGGACTAAAGAGATATTTGAAGTTTGTGTAAAATAAATCCAAACTTATCCGATTACTTACGAAATTAAAGTTTTTAAATAATGAATGATATCAGAGGGCCCGATTTTATTCAAAATGGAATTACAAAGAAGTGATTTTCTAATTATCAATATTTTTTATTTATTGGAAACTAACGTTTCGAGAATGAAATTCCCTTGTTTAATTCTAACATAATATCAAGAAATGGTACTCCTTTTTGTAATTTAAATAAAACATAAAGACATTATTAACCACAATTAGTAGTTCGTGGTTTTTGAATTTGAAACGTATTATAAGTTCCATTTCCAAGTATTTCTCTTACTTCATTTGAAGGTGGAAGTCCATAAGAGTCGAAATAGCAATTATCTCCATTTATATTAGACGTTACCTAGACAGGACCAATGGTATTCTTTTTTCATCTGATGTGTTAAAGAATTTGTTATGAAATTTATAGTTGAAACTTTGTTCCGGGAATTGAAGGTTCCTGTTGGCTTATTTTTTTAGGAACTTTGTAATTCGTTCGTCTCATCAATAGGTGAATAATTCTTTATTCCCAATTGATTAGCGATTTTTCTTTAGATCAAAATGTGTAGTTGTTTGCGTCTCAACTTATAATTTTAAAAAACTCATTTATGTTGCTCATTTTATAATTAAAAATAATTTCTTAAGGGAAAGAGACGCCGAGAATAAGATTTGGCTGAATATATATTCCACGTCTTACAAATGTCTAAGGTGGGATGTTGTAGCAAGCTGTTTGTTCTTTAATACATTGTTTCCTTTCAAAATGGTTTTGAGTGGGAGGTCACAGGCTCTTTTGACTCTGAAAGTGCCTTTTTCTTCATTAAAATGCGAGAAAGCAGATGTATCTCTACAATTGAGTGATCAATCTGAGTGCAAAGCGAGTAGCAACAACTGGAATTTTATAAGAACGCCCTAATGAAATGGACAATTGTAAATACTCCTAAAACTTATTGTTAAGAATATGTCCAATTCCTTCAAATATTATTAGACACATAATTTTAGTTATCTCATATTTTAAAAACCTGAAAAACGTCCAAACTCATGAATTTAGTCATTTTTAAAAATACTAACTTTTATGATTTTCGGTGTCCTTGAACGGTCATGATTTTCAAGGTAAAAATTGTAATTCTTAAATTTGAGATTCTTAACTTTTCTGATTTTACGGTGTCCTGGAACGGTCATGATTTTCAAGGTAAAAATTGTAATTCTCAAATTTGAAATTCTTAACTTTTCTGATTTTACGGTGTCCTGGAACGGTCATGATTTTCAAGGTAAAAAATGTAATTCTCAAATTTGAGATTTTGAAAAATTTGAAAAATTGGGTATTTTTAAAAACGCCTAAATTTATGAATTTAGGTCTTCATAACCTGAAAAAATGACCAAAATTCATGAATCTAGTCGTTTTTAAAGATACCAATTTTTCAAAAAATGATACTTTTTAAATGGACTAAATTTATGAATTTAGGTCTTAAAATCCTGAAAAAGGGACAAAATTCATGAATTTATGTCGTTTTTAAAGATACCATTTTTTTGAATTTTATGGTGTCCTGGAACGGTCTTTTGACCATTACTAGGGGCTGCATCCCGGCTCCGCTGTTTACGCCATTTCCTTTCATTTCTTCAATTGTTTTTTCATCATGCTTACTTTCCATCTTCGCTAATTGTGCAATTTTGTTTTTGTTTCCTCTGAGAACTTTTTGTCTTTTTGCATTTCTTTAGCATCATTCCTAAGTTTACGAATAGCTTCTAGTTGCTTTAATTCGTTTTGTGACTTAACAGCATTTGATATTGCACTAGCTGTACTACCTATAGCAGCTGCTCCTTTAGCAGCAGATGAAATTAAATCTTTATTATTTTTAATCAAGTTAACGATACTTCCGATACCAGAAAATATGCCAGCTCCTTCTGTTTGAATAGTGTCTACACTATCATAATGGTACACAGGTTTCATAGATGGTTCATGAGCAATTTTATTATTTGAAGCGAAATGTTTGAGATTGTGTTTATAAATTATAGGCATTTTTTAAGCTTAAATTTGACTTCTGGGGAAAATATTTACGTTTGTGATTGGTTAGAAACCTGAGGACCTTTGGTCCGGTCGGCTAAATTCTATTAAGATTTACGTTTGTGAATGGACAACAGCTTCGTGATAACTTTATTAATTTTCCGTTGCACGTTATCTATTGCGTCGAGCAGCGTGTGATGTACTTTAATTTCTTTTTCATTTACTTCTAATTTTTTCTCACTTTTCTTTACTTCTGTTTTAAGAGCAGTCAATTGAACTTTAATAGCATTCAACTGTTCCTTATTTCCTTTAGAATTTTTCTTTACTTCAAGTTCTAAATTCGTTTTAAGGGACTTCAATTCACTTACCTTTTGTCTAAGTGCTTTAACTTCATTTATCATTCTGTTTATGTGGTTTGCTTGTTGTGTGATTCGGCTACTTAATTCATCAACACTTTTTTGGAATGTGGATTGCAGCTGTTGTAAGTGTTGTAATAATTTTCGATTCTTTTCGCTTACTTTTTCAAACTCTTCTTTCAGTTGTTTATTTTGATTTGTATTCTTTGCAATGGCAGACTTTAAATTTAGTGATAACGGGATTACAAGTTTTGAATGTTCTGTTATTTTTTATGAAGTTTTGATATATCTGCTTCTATATTTCCATGTTTGCTACTTAGGTCTGTTAGGTTTTCCTACAGTCTTTCATCATTCTGCTTTAGAAGCTTTGTTTCTTTCATTAGTGGAGACAGCAGTGCCACAATTCTATCGAACTGTTTATCAACATATTCTTTATTTGCTACCTCAGTATTTTGTTGTGGAAGAATAGAAAGATGTAACGGTCCTGTTAAAACGTCTCCAGTTTTCATGATATAGTTGTCTAGTTCTATTTCTGATTCTTGATTATTCGGAATGTAAGCACACCCGCCAACATTTGTTAACATCATTTTTTCTAGATTATTTTTTTCTGCTAAAAATATGTTATCCAACAAAGACAACGGAACCAAGGTTCTATGCGAAATCTGTAATTTATCTTTTCGTAATAAAGCATTATTAATTAAACATATGAAAGTAGTTCATGCGTCAGTGCACCCAGTACAGCCACTACACTCAGTACAGCAAGCACACCCAGTCCATGAACAGCCGGGACATAAACAGGCAGTACACTCAGTACAGCAAGTACACCCAGTACACCCCCTTCATGAACAGCCAGTGCACCCCTACATGGTGAGCCTGTGCACCCCCTACATGGACAGCCAGTGCACCCACTACATGAACACCCAGTGCACCCCCTTCATGAACAGCCAGTACACCAAGTACAGCAAGCACACCCCCTACATGAACAGCCAGTGCACCCTCTACATGAACAGCCAGTGCAACAGAATGTAGCACAAGACAAAAAGAAAAATACATGTAATGGCTGTGGAAAAAGTATAACCTCGAAGAATTTTGCCCGTCACCAAAGGACATGTAAATTACCACCACATCCGAAAGTGAAAGATAGACTGTGTTCATATCGTAACAATTTTTTTACTAGTCAGGGATTTAAAAATCATTATAATGCATGTTCTGTTAACACACGAAAGTGTACTAATTGTGGTCAAAGCAAACTAAAGGTAGAGTTTTATGAAAGTAAGTACCAATGTAAGGATTGTTTAAAGATACGAGTCAAATGTAACAGCTGTGGTAAAGAAATGTTGAAGAAAAATTTCAGTCAACATGTAACTAGTTGTCCAAATAATCTTAAATTAGAGGACAAGAAGTAACTTTTAGGAGGCGAGAAAGTAACTTTTGTCTGCACGATTTTGGAAGTTTTTCACTACCCTTACTTAAGAATACGAATCTTCTTTATTGTCCCGGAGAAGCTTATCTCTAGGTGGTAGAGAGGTTCCCCGGGGAGTAAAAGAGTGCCGGTTTATGTTGTATCTGAAGCACTTTTTTACTTTTAAAAATGAAAAATATACCGATAAATAATGTGAATCCCCCGATGAACGATGTGAATCCACCGGCAAATTACATGGAACCCCCAGTAAATTATATGTAACCACTATTTAATGAGTTAAGTAAAATGTAATTTTGTTTCATATGTAATTTTTTGTTTTAAAAAAATGATTAATGAGGTGAGTGAAACTCAGAAGACAAAGGCCTACAAAATAGAACACGTACCAGTTTTAAAAAATTATCATCATCCTACAAACCCTGTAAATTCAAAGAAAGAAGTTAAATTTCATTACCATCATAAATACATAGAGTTCGTTGAAGACTATAAAATAAAACACGGTTTAAAACCACATATTAAAAATGGATACTTACCACCGTGTCTACGAAGTTTCAGAGTATTTTTAGCGTATAATAATTTATGGTGGTTGGTTAAGAAAGAACATTTGACAGCTTACGATCTAAAGACATTAAATGAATTAAATATTCCTGTATATATGTAAAACATAAATTTTTTATTAAAAAGTAAAACATAAATTTTTTATTAAAAAGTAAAACATAAATTTTTTATTAAAAAAGGTAAATAGAAGAGGGTAACCTATATTGCAGCATATGTAACAAACAGTTACAGACGTCTAGAGGTTATAAATCTCATTTAAAGAGTCGTATGCATTTACAGAATGTAGAACGACATGATACAAGTAATATAACGAGAATGAATGAATATATAAACTATCTAAAAACATTACCTACTGATATAGAAGTTAACAGAGTATTTAATGATTATTCACATTCAGAATATAAAAAAGTTTTTAATGTAATAGATGAACCTGAAGTAGATGTAAGGTTTTTATTTAATGATGAACATGATGAGTATGATGAATCTGCCGAAACCGATGAAACTTTTTATGATATTCTATCCAACTTTTATAACATATTTAGAAAATCTTTCAAATGTTATATGAATGTAGAAGTACGTTATACAAAGACTGGACCTGATGGAAATATTGAAGAAATAGTACAAGGTCATTTTAGTAAAACACAAGAAATTCATAATGTAGAGGATATAGAACCTATATTTGAAACAATGATTAATAAATTAGAAGATGCTATAACTGAAGCTCAGTTGCGTGAGTCTGGTTGGAAGATTGTTAGAATAGTATCTAAGAAAATAGTAATTGACAAATATAAAAATAATACTGGTGGTAGTTACATACCCCTACCTTTCAGTTCACCACAAATAATTAATATACAAAATGATGACCAGTATTGTTTTTTGTGAAGTGTTATAGCACATTTACATCCTGCACATCATGTTAAAGAAAGACTAAGTCATTATAATAAAGAAGAATACATAAATGAATTTAATCTGTCTGATGGACTAAATGAATTTCCATATGATTATAATAGGTTAATAAAGTTTCATAAAAAGAACAAAGACTTAATAGAAGTTAATGTGTTTGAATTAAATGTAAAGTATATTTCTGTTGGGAACATTACTCCCTTATATACTGGTAATGTTACAATTAATGACACTGTCTATGCAAACGTAAAAGAATTTTACTTAAGTAACAAAAGATTATGTCAAACAGAAATACGGTATAATGAACGACATAACTATATGTTTCATAATATTATTTATCAAGGAACTATTATATGTACAGAACAATATGAAATTAAAAAGACATTAACACCCATAATGGTTAATCATAATAATTATAAAGGACGTCCTGTTACTTCTGGAGACCAACAGCAGTTACAGATGTTACAACAACAGCAGTTACAGATGTTACAGCAGCAATATCAACAGCAGTTACAGATGTTACAGCAGCAATATCAACAGCAGTTACAGATGTTACAGCAGCAATACCAATAACAGTTACAGATATTAGAACAGCAATATCAACAACAGTTACAGATGTTAATACAACCAGCACAAGCAAATATACTATATTATCAAGGTCATTACATATTGTGTAAAGATGTTTCTATTTTTACAAGAACTTCAGATCATACGAATTTCCCCTGTCTCCAATGTATGACAAGCTTTAGAACTGAACAAGCATTAAGTAGACATTTGGAGAATTGCCAACAAAATGAAGCAGTCAGAAATACGTTTACAAAAGAAGATTATTTAGAGTATAATAAATGGTATTACAAAAATAAAGTACCCTTTACAATATATTGTGATTTTGAAGCATATAATGTCAAAATTACAGACAAATGTAACAAGAATTTATTTGAACAAAAGCCCTTATGTTGGGGAATGTACATTCATTCAAATTACCCCAATTTGTTTCAATCAGAATATTGTCAGTACTATGGTGAGGACAGTGCTATAAAGTTTGTTAACACAATAGAAGAATTACAAGGACATTTTTCACAATTGCTTAAAACAAATAAACCAATGCTTCCATTAACGTCTGAACAATTAGCACAATTTAATAATGAAAAGAATTGTTATTACTGTGGTAAAGAGTTAGACACAGATAAAGTAAAGGATCATGATCATCTAAATGGATTATATAGAGGTGGGGCACATAATTCTTGTAATCTTAATGCAAATAAATTTAGATATAACTTTGTCCCTTTATATTTCTATAATGGTTCTAAATATGATTTCCATTTAATAGTAAAAGATCTGTTCTCTTCGAAAATATTACAACAATTAAGAACAAACATCCTGCGTAAAACAGAAGAAGAATACTTCTCTATGCAATTTGGTTGTATTCGAATATTAGATGCATTTAGATTTTTTACTCCTTATTCATTAGATGTTATGGGAAAAACTTTGAAATCTGAACAATGTAAAATATTAAATAAATATAATTTAAAACCTTTAAAAGGCATATTTCCATATGAATATTTAACTGGGGACATCACCAAAATAAATGAAATAATGCAAGAACAACAACTTCCTTCACGTGACAAATTTAAAGCAACATTGAAACAATCAGAACTATCAGAAGAAGTTTATCATGAGGCACAGAAGAACTGGAAAGATCTCAATTGTCAAAATATGTTTGATTATACAATGAAATATCTTCAGATAGATGTATTGATACTAGCTGATCTATTTGAAAACTTTCGTGACATGTGTATAGAATATTACGGAATAGATCCATGTTATTGCTATTCTACACCAGGTTTAACATGGTTAGCAGGATTAAAACATACTGGTGTTAAACTTAAACATTATAAAGAAAATACATATGATAAATTATTATTTTTTGAATCTGGGATTAGAGGTGGTGTTTCATCAGTTTTAGGTAATAGATATGTTAAATGTTACAATAAGAAAGTGAATCCTGATACTTATGGAATAATGAAACTTTGTCACAAGAGGAGAAAGAAAAGATTTTAGAAATTTTTCGAACGAAACGAGAAGGAGTAGAACGTGAAAATGCAATTGATGAATTCATGAGAGAGAACTATTTGTTATATTATGATTTTAACAGCTTATATTCTTCTTGCGTGATACAAGAATTGCCTACGGGTGAAATGGAGTGGTGTGACAAATTAGTTTATGAACGTACTGTTGAAGATGGATATGGATATGTGTATAAAGTTGACTTAAAGTACCCTGATGAACTAAAAGATATAACAAAGTATTTCCCATTCTGTCCTGGAAATAAAATTCCTAATATGGCCGACTTTACAGATTATCAAAAGACCATAATGCCTAAAAAATACAGACCAACCAAGAAACTCATGTTAACACAGTCCAATAAAGAAAAGTATGCTATTGAAGGAAGGATGTTAGATTGGTATTTAGATCATGGAATGTCACTTATTAAGATCCATAGGAAACTAATATATAAGAAATCTAAGTGGTTAAAAAATTATATAGAATTTAATATAGAGAAACCTAAAATAGCTAAGAGAAATAAAGATGATTTTGGAAACTTATTCTTTAAATTAATGAATAACGCATTTTATGGTAAGACTTTAGAGAATGTACGTAACTTGCAGAACATAGAAATATTTTATAATAAAGATCGTTTCCAAAATTTAACTAGGAAACCAACATATAAGAGAACTACTAGATTTAGTGATAATCTATGTGCTGTGCATCTAAGAAGAAGCATTGTAAAACATGGCAAGTTTAATTTTATAGGATTTACTATATTAGAACTAGCTAAACTATTTATGTACAATTTTATATATGATTATTTAGCACCAGCTTATGGTGAAAACTATAAGTTACATTTCAGTGATACTGATAGCGTTTTCTTAGAATTAACAGTACCATACAATTCGTCACTTGATAAAGAAATAGATAAAATAAAAGATATCATTCATCCTTCTGATTTATGTAAAGTAAAAGATGAACTAGAAGGAAATGAGGAGTACATAACAGAAGCTATATTTTTAAAATTTTAATGTTACTGTTATGATACAACTAATAATATTAAGACACATAAAACATTAAAAGGAATTTCAAAGGCATCAGTGGCTAACCAAATAACATTTCAAGATTATAGAAATGTATTATTTAATAATGAAATAAAAACAGCATGTAATTATAGACTTAATTCAAAGAAACATAAAATTTATTTAAAAGAGGAACATAAATTAGCATTAGACCCATTTGATGATAAAAGAAAGATTATACCTGATGGAATAACTACTTTACCTTTTTAATTTTTAAACATCTAGTCAGTGAACAAATCTTCTATAACTCTATCATGTACTTTTTTATCAATATTGATTGTGATAAAACCATAGTGGTTTGCCCAAGCATTACAGCAAGATTGTTTAAATTCATCTTTATCTCTTATACATAAGTCTCTTAACAAATCACTTAGGTTTCTTGGGTTGATTTCGAAAAGCATAAAAATATTAGCATTCTTTCTGATAACGCTGCCATCTAGTGAATACATACTTTGCGTCAAATAAAAGACACTACAGTTATTGTGTCGTCCTCTTGTAAAATAATTTCTCTGAGCTGCCTGATTTCTATCATTAACACAATCATCAAACATCACACAATGTTTTTTCGTTTTATTTAGTTTACTAGGATCTTGGATATTACCACTATCATCTATTAATTGTATCGATATGTGTTTATTTTTATTGGGTTCTACTAATTGTTTATTTTTCGCTGCTTCTTCACACCAGGAACTTATTTCTTCTTCATACTACGATTATTCATATTCTTCAAACAGTGAAGCTATAGCGGATTTTGTAAGATTATTTTCCAAACCATATTTTAAAAATTGATAAATAGGTTGTTCTGCTGTTGTTGTATAAATAATAAGATTGTTATAATCCAAAAAGTTGGGTGTCGTGAGAATTTTAAATAATAGATACGTTTTTCCACAACCTGATCTTCCAGAGATAACTGATAAAACTTTATTTGACAAGTCATGATGATGATTGAATTTCACTTTCCTGTTTAGTGGAGAATTTACAGAACTGCTTTCACTCATTTTTAAGTCAATATTTTTAATTACACCTCTCGTAATAATAAATCTATCATAATCTCTTCACTGCCAAAATTTATTGCCTTTCTGTGGAATTTGAGATGTGAATTTATTCCCTTAAATAAACTTGGTGTTAAGCTTCAGGTACTCTATTGTGAGTCAATTAAGTAGTATGCGTTTTTGTTCATACATGTTCGTGTCGTGAATTATCGGTGTTGCTAAGTTACTGGGTCAGTTCTCCCGCACTGTTATATATATGTGTCTGCGCGCTTGATTTTGAAATATACCGCACATCGCGCTGTCCCGAACGGTTGTTTTCACGTGGTAATAAGATTCAACATTTAATGGCGACGAGGATAAAGTGAACTGCTGAGCCATGGAGCGAATTATCGTACCGGTGCTGTGTTCGAATCCCAAGTCTGAAGATTGGAACTATTTCTTACGCACTTTCGAGAACTTCCTCGAAATCGTCGCTGCTACGAAAGCGCAGAAACTTCCGTTACTACTGAATTCTATCGGACGAGACGGACTGGACATATTCGACGGGTTACCTGAGCCCAAATCAGACTACGACGAAGCAGTTGCTGGATTTAAAGCTCACTTCAAGTGCCGGACGTCAATTCTTCTACGACGAAAACAATTCTTCGAAGCCAAACAAGGGCAGAGTGAAACTTCTACCGACTACGCGTGTCGACTACGGCGGTTAATTAAGGAATGTGATTTCGGTGCTACTCAAGCGGTTCTTCTACGTGACATTTTCGTTTGTGGTATTTACAATAACTTTCTAGGTGAACGTCTTCTCGCTGAGGACGCCACCGTGCTTACATTTGAAACCGCGTTGTCCAAGGCCGAAGCCTACGAACGTGCCCGGCAAGACCGAAAAACAGTGGTGCCGCAATCTGTTTCAAATTTGCGTCTTCCTAATGGTACAAGTCCAGCTTCCCGTGTCCAGAAGTCTAAACCTGCTCGTTTTCAAATTCAACCAAGAATAGGCCTACGGAACGAGGAAGGTGCTATCTATGCAATTCTACAAATCATTGGGCGAACGACTCATCCTGTCCTGCGAGGAACGTGTTGTGCATGCATGTAATCGTAAGGGACATTTCAAAGCTGCGTGCAAATCTACAATGCTATCCGTTCAACCCAACCCTGCTGATCAGTGTAAACGAACGACTGCTGCGGTGTGTGCTTCTAATGATCCCAGTGCTTCTTCTAGTGCTTCCAATTCAAATACCACGTTGCATTCTTACATTAATACTAACGAGTTTTCCATTTTTGCAACTGATAATAGCACGAATGGCATGTCTGATTGTGAACGTCAAGTTTTTTTTGAATCATCAAATTGTAAACGTTTTGATAGATACAGGTGCGCAAGTGAATGCCATTCCACGTGATTGTATAAGTTTGAATTCGATTTCTCCTACTTCAACAGGTATAAACGCCTGGAACTTTTCCCGTTACTGTTTTGGGTACTACTGAAATTAATGTTTGTTATAAGTCATATCAGTGAATGCATTATTTTATGTCGTTGATTTGCCTCCTACTGTTTACCCTCTATTAAGTTATACTCTTTGTAAACAACTAGGTTTGATTGCTGAGCTTGCTCAGCTGAGTATGGACGAGTTTTCCGAAAATATTGTGGCTAAGTTTTCTCATGTTTTTGATAGGCAAGGTATTTTGACTACAGGCTACAAGTATTCAGTTTCACTCAAGTCTAATGCTGTTCCTTTCAGTCCACCTGCCAGAAGGTTGGCTCCCGCGTTACACGCTAAAGTTAAGGCAGAACTAGAGAGGTTAGAAGATACGGGTATTATCCGCCGTATCATAGAGCCCACTCAGTTTTGTGCGCCTATGGTTATTGCCCATAAAAAGTCGGGTGAAATTCGAATCTGTACTGATTTTCGTAAACTGAACGAAAACATTTTGCGTGAGCAGTTCCAAATTCCTACGTTTGAGGAGCTAGCTATGAAAGTTGTTAAACCAAAGTACTTTTCTCAGTTGGATTGTAAAAGTGGGTTTTATCAAATTCCAGTACAAGAGGATTCACAGCATTTCTTATCTTTCTCTACACCGTTTGGCCGATACGTATACGAAGTTGCCGTTCGGTATCAGTGTTGCTCCTGAGGTATTTTCGCAATGCATGTATACAGTTCTAGAAGGCATTCCTAATGTCCTAATTTATGTTGATGACATTATTGTCTGGGGTTCGTCTCGGGATGAACATGATCGTACTTTGAATACAGTTTTACAGTGCATAGATTCTGCCGGCTTAGCGCTGAACCGTTCTAAATGCAAGTTTGCTGTTCAGTCAATTTCATTTTTAGGACATGTTTGGTCCGTTGATGGTATATCTCCGTGCCCTACTAAGGTGGCGGCTATTTCTAAGATGTCATTTCCTGATTGTGCGGCCTCTTTACGTTCATTCTTAGGATTGGCTACTTATGTTGCCAGCGTCATGTCCCTCACTTCAGTTCTCTTGTTAATCCGCTGTGGAATCTCTTGAAAGTGAGTGGTAATTCCTCCATAACATGGGATGATAATTCGAAGACCGCTTTTCTCTCTGTTAAAAGTGCAATTGCTAATTCTACTTTGTGTTCATTCCTCGATCCAACTAATAAGATTTCTGTTCAAGTTTGATGCTAGTGGAGTCGGTCTAGGGGCGGCTGTTATGCAGGGCGATTCTGTCATTTCCTTTGCCTCACGTGCTCTCACCGATGTCGAAAAAAGATACTCTCAAATAGAGAGGGAATTTCTTTCTATTGTTTTTGCACTGAAACGGTTTTCAATGATATTATTGCCTGTTCGATTTGAGTTAAAAACTGATCATGCGCCGTTATTGAGTCTTTTGCGCAAACCTATTGATAAAATTTCTTGCCGAATGCAAAGATGGATAGTAGCTATTCAACAGTACCAGTTTGATATCAAACACATTCGGGGTCTTGATAACGTTATTGCTGACGGGTTGTCCAGAAATCCTATAGTTTCTCAAGCAACTCCAGAAGAAACTGCTGAGTATTCTGTTTGCTTCATGTTGAAATCTCTCTCGCTTGATTTGAGTCGAATTGCTGCTGAATCGGTTAAAGATTCATTGTTATCAGCTGTTGCCACGGCAGTTAATTCTAATTGGCCCGTTAGTTGCAAAAGTTTGAAACCGTTCTACTCTTTCCGTCAGGAAATTTCCTTGAAACACGGTAGAAATCCTGATGAATTTATCCTTTGTAAAGGGAATGTCGTGATATTGCCGAAGTCTTTGCAGACTACTTTTATTGAACTAGCTCACGAAGAGCATGCTGGCGTAAACAATATCAAAGCTGTCTTGCGTACGCTCGTATATTGGCCAGGTATGTCTGGTGATATTGAAGATTTTTGTCGTAAGTGTATTTCTTGTACTACATATTCAAACCGCGGAGATAATCCACCTCTGACAGTTGTATCAGAGTCAGTATCAATTCCTTGGGAGGTTGTTGCTGTTGATTTGACCGGTCCTTCTGAACTTTTAGAGGGAAATGTACTTTTAACCCTCATTGACCTTCATTCTCGCTATCCTGAGGTTCATATTCTGAAACAGGGCAACTCACAAAGTATAATCACAAGCCCTTACATACACTTTTAGTAAATTCGGGATGCCAAAGAAAATATTGTCAGATAATGGGACTCCATTTGTTTCTGCTGAATTTTCTTCATTCTTATTGAATTGTGGAGTTAAGCATGTTCGTGCTTCAAACTTTAATCCGAGATGTAATGGCACTATTGAAAGATTCCATTCTACGCTAAAGAGTCGATTGAAGCGTATTATTCATGAACATCGAGTCCCTCTGTGGAAGGCCATTCAAGCGATTTTGTATGATCTTCGGGCATCTCCGCATGATATAAATGGCGAGACGCCGTTCTTTCGACCCGAGTGATCATTTTCTAGAGATTTTACGATTTTCTACTGCCTTTCAAAATCGCTACAGATATTTGATTTGGCAGTAAGCATTTTATGGTTTTTAGAGACATTTGTATGAGCTAGGAATGCCTACTGCAATTCTAGAGAATTCTTACTGGCATTCATGGCATCCATATAATGTTTAGCAGGCAAATATATCTGTAAATGTTTGCTGGAGACACGTGTCTCTAAACATTTATCGACGACAGACATAACCTCTACAAGAACGTTGAACTCAAGCATTTTTGTATAATACAGCAATTCTTTTACTGTAATATACAAAAGAAAGATATTTGTATATAAATCTCGTATTATTACCATCTAATGTATTCATAGGAATATGTACATGTAATACAATTTTATACGCAATTACAAAATTCTATCTTATCAAATGTATTGTTATGTTTATATATTTGATATATTGATATTATGTCTACATCACATTTAATACTTATTATATTAAATATCACATGAATAAATGAATGTGATATGTAAATGTGCATGTATTATATTCATTTATTACTTGCTTTACACCTGTAAAAAGAACATTTCGTTTTATACATGCGTCCCTTCTCTTGCCACTTTGTTTCCTCTAAATGATTCGCTTTTGATGGAGTGTCACAATGCACGAGGCACAGAACTAAGTCCTTCTAGTCTCTTCTTATCTCTCTTTCTCTCTCCGGAAACTCCGGAGTCTCCTCGAACTGTTTGTTTTTGATCGGGGCCATAGTGCGCGAAGCACAGGGGAACAAGCTTCCTCTTTTTTATCTCTCTCTCTCTCTCACACACACACACACACACTCTCTCCTTATCTCCATCTCTCCATTCAACTTCTTTTATTCTCTTTTCTCCATTTGAAAGCTGATTTTCTGATTTTGAATGTATCTTAGCTGGAATATTCAAAGTCACAATATGCGGATCAGTTGTTCCCCTATTTGCAAGACTGTGATGACTAAAGGACGTAATGTATATACAGATATCCGTCACAATTTTTCTCTGCACACATCTCTCTCCCTACTGTGGAATAAACAACTCGTCGATCGCCTGCCTGTTAATGACTAATGAATGCCCTCATAACGACCTTCGGTCCATGAGTCACATGACAAAGAGGATGCGAGCGGAGACTGTGTATGCTATATCAACCAGGCGTCATCAATTGCACAGTCATTCCTCTCAGTGCATCGTGCGTGTTTCAGTCATCCCAGCAGCGTCAATACAAGTCGTTCTACTGTCTTATACTTGTGGATTTACAAAACTTTTAACTACGCCTCAAGTCAGTTATTTGTGCTTTGAACATACAGAGGATTCTGTCGTACAATTCGACTTTCACAACCATTTTCAGGATTACGCCGACGCATCTTTTCATTCTGGAAATAATTCCCGATCTTCTCTTTTCCTGACATGGTACTAAAACCAAGCTGGTCACTCCTTTGTATTTGCCTTTGAGGTTATGCACAAGATAGAAAATCAATAAGGTAAAACCACAGCGCTTCGTGTCACAGACACATCAAGGGGTGTGACCTTGCAGTGCGAATGTTTACCGCACGGTCCCACCTGACACGAAGCGCTGTGGTTTTACCTTGCTGGATTTTTATCTTGCACATAACCTCAAATAAAAAGCAAATACAAACGAGAGACCAGCTTGTTTTTAGCACAATGCCAGGAAAATTGAACTACCTCCTGTTCCTAACCTTCAACATCATCTTCATCTACACGTTTTGATTCGCATCATTCTGACTCAACTACCTAATATCTCTTCACTTTCGCTGAAAACCATTAAACAAGTGATTGATTATATTGCTGAAAAGTCATTTGAAGTGAAATTACATTTTAATCAAATATTCGATCCACACACCGCTACAGTCGAACAAATAATCGAATAATACAAGTTGAATCTCTGAAGGAGGATTGGAGAAAATGGAAAATATAATGTGAGTTTTATTATTATTTTTAGGTACTGTTCAATACCTCAAATTCGGTAGTTTTGAATCCTGGTGGATCATTTAATGTATCCACAGGACTTAAAATTACGCTTGCTTGAGGTTCGATCGGCATTTATATTATTCCTAATTAATCGCAAAATATCGTGAAAATTGTTGCTTGTCTGAATGCCTTTATAAATTGATGTCTGTAGGCCTTTTTGGCAGTAGACGATTAATGTCTGTAGGTCTTTTTGGCAGTAGAAAATTACTGCTTTTTGCAGTAGACAATGCGCGATAATTCTACTGCGAAATTTTATGGGATTTCCATAGAAAATGATCACTAGGGGACTCTTCGGTCGTTCCATGCCTACTAAGCTTTCACGTGCTCTTCTTGTTAAAAATGAATCTCCCACTTGCAGAAAACGAAAAGTTGACGTTGAGTATGATAATCGTTGGTCAATTAGTCGACCATATGATCCAGGTACTAAAGTTCGTGTGAGAAAGGGGGATGGGCAACCATTCTATTTCACGGGTACTGTGAAAAGAAAAGTATCGGATTATACTTATGAAATTGACTTTGGAAATTACGTTAGGAATTATAACCAACGCCATATAAAACATATGTATGACGATAGTACTGATGATGGGTTACTTTATTTTGATGCGGACGAGGCCTACGATTCTGTTGAAGCACCTATGGTTGAGGATTCAGTACCTACTTTTTCTCCTTCCCCTCGTAGTGCGTCTAATGATATACCAGCACGTGTTCAGAGAGGTAGACTTCGTAAACCTATTGATCGCTATGGTGTTGTACCGTACTAATAATACAGTAATCTGTTTTATCGAGTGTTAATGGCATGATTTTATTGAGTGTTCTACTTCTTTGTGCGTAAGTTCTTTCCCTTGAACTATCGGACTCATTACATCTTGGCTTTTATCGTTTTCTTGTAATTTGTTAAACATGCTTTGTTGCTGGTACGAGTAAATTTGTAATTTTTCTAAGAAAAGGGTGAATGTGGAATTTGAGATGTGAATTTATTCCCTTAAATAAACTTGGTGTTAAGCTTCAGGTACTCTTTTGTGAGTCAATTAAGTAGTATTCGTTTTTGTTCATACATGTTCGTGTCGTGAATTATCGGTGTTGCTAAGTTACTGGGTCAGTTCTCCCGCACTGTTATATATATGTGTCTGCGCGCTTGATTTTGAAATATACCGCACATCGCGCTGTCCCGAACGGTTGTTTTCACGTGGTAATAAGATTCAACACTTTCCTTTCTCATCTGTTATTCTAATAGTAATTGAATTAATTGTTTTTCGTGTCACGGGAAAATATATTAATGATTTTGGGATTACATTTAAACTGTAACCAATCGGAACTGTAAACGCTGGAAAACTGAAGATATTATTTGTTAGCTTTCCGTTAACATAACCGCCTTCTATAATATCACACTGAACGTTGATTGAATTTATTTCAGTTATTTTAGGTATATTTTCACTGATATGAAAACCTTGTGCATAGAGTTTCTTTTTAAATCCTAATAGTCTTGATAAAGATTTGTCAATATCAAAATCAACTTGATGATTTTCATCTAAAGTAAGAGAAAATTTATTTACTGTTGGTTCAACTGCGAAATGCAATTGTTTCTTGTCTTTAAATTGAATACCTAAATGTCTTTTTATTTCATTGGAAATCGATTCAACTTCATAAGATCCAGGAAGAAAAGTTAATTCTTTCCAAGTTTTACCTGTGTCATTTGAATATTTAAATCGGTCATTTACATCTTTGATAATATTTTGTATAGTGTTAAATGTTGAAAAACTAGTTAATGCTACTTCATAATGTTTGTCTTGTTCTAAGTGAATAATAGGGTCTAAAATACAAGTATGCGAGGAAGTAGTTGTTATAAATTTAAATGACGTACTAAATTTTGATGAGGTCAAAATCTCGGTTAAATTTTCTAAATGTTTATTAATTTTTCTAGTTCTCCCGATGATAATTCTCTCGAAGACATTTTTAACCAAAAAATTTAGATAAACTTCTGTAGTCTTTTTCACTAATAATTTTCTTTTCTGATAGTCTTTTTAAGATTGCATGTATTTCGTTAAAACTAGAGTTATGTCCTTCTTTTGTTGCAGCTAATAAAATCTCTAATCTGTTTATTAATTCTTGCGGATCATCGGGCAGGAAAACCGTTGTCTCTTTTAGTCCTGTTCCTGTTTTTGGGTAGTCGGTGTTGAGTAACCAGTTCTTGCTGGAGAAGCAGCCATTGGTGTTGAATAACCAGTCGGTGTTGAATAACCAGTTCTTGCTGGCGAAGCAGCTGTTAGCATTGGTATCTTTGTTCTTGTTTTACTGGTACTAGACGTTTTGAATAATAAGCCATTCAAATTTTTATAACGCTTAAGAGTTTTTACAGTCCCTACCTTGTCTAGCATAGTTTTGTATTTCTGTAGATCATCAGTATGATATTTATCTAAATCCGCTCCTCTTAATAAATCCACGAAATTTCTGTCTAAACTGAAAGCTGTTTTGTCTGGTGTGAAAATTAAACTTTCTTTAGTATTAATAAATAATTCTTCACCACCTAAGTAAAATCTAAGAAATGGCTTACCATCTATAAAAATTGCAGAATGTTCAAATAGCATAGATTTCGGTAATTTCTTGTCTATGTTTGCTTCTAACAAACCATAATCATCCATGATGGTCTTCTGCACGGGATCAGATATATCAATTCGTTTATCATGAACTGCGAGTTCTTTCTCAAGAATTTTGAGTGGTGCAATAGTTTTTTCAAAATCAGTTTTCACTTGTTCAGTTAGGTGCATTTTTCTAACATATCAGATTGAACGCCAGCTTGTAGCATTCGATATTGTCTATGTTTTTTCTTCATAATATTTTTCTGTTTTATTAATTCTTCTAGTTGTTTTATTTTTGCCTCATTTGTCTCATTTGTATTCATTATTTTATAAGATAATATTTGAATTTTGTGGTAGCATAGAGACACAGCAAAAAACTTTACTGAATAACTTATTTTTGTTCTATGGAGCTTTGTTCTAACGTTTTTAATAAAGTTCTTATTTCTTCTAAAAAAGCTGCATTTTCTACTTTGTCTTGAGATTTAACAGGAATTTTAGTTGCTTCTCTAGCTATTTGGCCAAATTTTTAATCCCATGTAACGTAATAACATTGTCATCACACACTCTCTGGAAGTAGTAATGCAATTTATCATATACTTCTTTTACATGGGCATGTTTCTTACGTAAGGATTTTCGTTTCTTAGACATTACAGATTTATCTATCACTGTTGCAAGTGACGTTGTGAAAACACCTGTACCTGTTAAAGCTGTAGCAACAACAGGAATTGTAAGAACACCAGATGAAATGACAAGTGTGAGAGCACCTAAAGAAATTGTTAAAAATGTACCAACGCCTTGTGTCACATTCTTAACTATCGTCCATCTCTTTCTTAATTTATTATGATGTTCTAATCTAAGTAATAATTGCGCTTCCTTATCTTTCATGTACCTGACTCTATCTTTGTGTTTTGCAATATCCATTTCATATGATAATGAAGGATATAAAGGGGCTGATGGTTCTTTTGTTTTTACATCTTCCATTTTTAAATGAATAATTTTATTCATATTCATTTTTGTTTTTGCTAATTTCAGAAGGCCCCTATTTTGCATTTTAATTTGCTAAATTTCAAGAGGACCCTATTGTGCATTTTGATTTGTTAATTTCAAGAGGGCCCTATTTTGCATTTTGTTTTTGCTAATTTCAGAAGGACCTAATTAGCATTTTTTATAAGTTTTCAAGGGGGGTCTAATTTAGCTGTTTTTTTTTATAAATTTCAGGAGGACCCTAATTTGCATTTGGTTCAATGTTTACCACAGGTAGGGTTCTGATTTGTGCCATTTTGGGGCTGATTTTGCAGGTACGTTCATTTTGGATTTTTTTTAAAATCATGGTGCGCTCGGACGTCCAATATAATACTACTTTTGTGTGTGACAGCGTGATGGAATTTTGTGTGCGACAGCGTGATGGAATTTCGTGTGTGACAGCGTGACGGAATTTTGTGTGTGACAGAGCGATGGAATTTTGTGTGTGACAGCGTGATGGAATTTTGTGTGTGACAAGTAGTATATAGTGTGACATCCGGCGCGACGCTTCGCTTTGCTTTGCTTCGCTTCGCTTGCGCCGGATGTCGCACTTTTGCGGGTTTTTTTCAAAATTTTCAAAAAATCAAAATTTCAAAAATTTAGGTAGACTTCAAATTTCACGTGGCCGAAGGCCGAAGGGCGAAAATTTAGGTAGTGACAAATTTTCAAAAAAATCAAAAATTCAAAAATTTAGGCGGTCTCAAAATATCACGTAATCGAAAATTTAGGCGGTCTCAAAACATCACGTGGACGAAAATTTAGGCGGTCTTAAAATATCACGTAATCTAAAAAATATCACGTGGTCGAAATATATCACGTAGCCGAAGGTCGAAAATGTAGGCAGATGAAAATTTAGGTAGCCCAAAAAATATCACGTTGTCCTAATATACCAGAAGATTGTATTAAAAATATTTCTTTAAAAATGGAAACCTCAACAGGGGAAGCCTCAGAAATGGAAGGAATCTGAGTGATCTGATGTCCATTCATTGTCTTTGTTGATCCGTGAAAAAATTATTTTTTATTTTCATGAGAAAACAATTTTTATTTCCATGACATATATATCTTTTATTGTTAAAAAAATGATGTTACCAAATGTTGGTGGAGGTGCATATATCCCGAATAATCGTGAATCAGAAATAGAAATAGAAAATTATATCATGAAAGCTGGAGACGTTTTATCTGGTCCATTGCATCTTTCTATTCTTCCGCAACAAAATACAGAGTTAACAAATAAACAATATGTTGATACACAAATCAATGACTTAAAAGAAAAATATATAAACGATGTTTTGGTTCCAATGATGAATGAATTAAAGTTGCTAAAACTTAATGACAAATCATTAAACGAAAAATTATTAAAACTTGATAAAAAGGATAGAGAGCTAGAAGCAGATATAGCAAAACTTTTTAAAAAGATTTCTGAACAATCAAAAATTTTAATATTACTTTCTATAAAGTTAAAATCTGCAGTGATTAAAAATAAACATCAGATAAAAATGTTAAAAGAACAATTAGAAGATGAAATAGAAAAACTACCTGAAAGAATTAAAAAAAATTTAAAGCAGTTACAAACTACATTCCAAAAAAGTGTTGATGAATTAAGTTCTAAAATTACTCAACAAATGAAAAAGATGAATAGAATAATAAATGAAGTAAACTCACTTAATCAAAAAGTTGATAAAATGAAAAATCCTAAAATCAATTTAGAAAATGAAATAAAGAAGAAAACTCTAAAGAAAATAAAGAACAGTTAGATTCTGTTAAAAGACAACTAGATGTTCTTAAAATTAAGTTAAATGCACTTAAAACGGCGTTGAAGATTAATCAGCAGAAAATGCAAGTTAATAGAAAAGAAATTAAAGTACATCACACGCTACTTGACGCAATAGATAAAGTGCAACAGGCAATTAATAAAGTTATCTCGAAGTTGTTGTCCATTCACAAACGTAAATCTTGATCGGACCTTGTCCAGAGGCTTTAGCCGATGACGCACGTAAATCTTGATCGGACCTTGTCCAGAGGCTTTAGCCGATGACGCACGTGAATCTTGATGACGCACGTAAATCTTGATCGGACCTTGTCCAGAGGCTTTAGCCGATGACGCACGTGAATCTTGATGACGCACGTAAATCGTGATCGGACCTTGTCCAGAGGCTTTAGCCGATGACGCACGTATATCTTAATCGGACCAAAGGTCCTCAGGTTTCTAACCTATAGAACTTTGTTCAGAGGCTTCAGCCGATCGGACCAAAGATCCTCAGGTTACTAACCAATCGTAAACATTTTTTCCGAAAAGTCAAATTTAATCCTAAAAAATGCCTATAATTTATATACACAATCTTAAACATTTTGCTTCAAATAAAAAAATGCTCATGAACCATCTATGAAATCTGTTTACCATTATGACAGTGTAGAAGCAATTCAAAAAGAAGGGGCTGGCATCTTTTCTGGTATTGGAAGTATCGTTAACTTAATTAAAAATAATAAAGATTTGATTACATCTGCTGCTAAAGGAGCAGCTGCTATAGGTAGTACAGCTAGTGCAATATCAAATGCTGTTTGGTCTCAAAACGAATTAAAACAATTAGAAACTATTCGTAAACTTAAGAATGATTCTGAAGAACTAAAGGAATTTAAAAAACTTTCAGAGGAAACAAAAAACAAAATTGCAACATAGCTGTGGGGGTGAAACCTTGAGGAGCGGAGCTCCGTCTGATAGTAAACAGGAGAAGAAATCAGGCGTAGCCATAGAACCTACGGTTCGTTCATTTGAAGAAATAAGAGGTAATGGTGTTAGCAGCGGAGCTGGTCTAGCAAAATTCTAAAATTATATTTTAGTAAAATTTTTTCTGTGTGTGAGAAAAAACAAAAAAGTCAAATTATTTTTTATAAAAATGTCTTCTCTTATCGAAAATAAATTTAAATTAGACGATCCTCCGTTCGTCAGTTACAATCAAAAAAAGAATGACTATATAAGAATTGCTATGAATCCCGGATCTTCCAGTAGAGTAAATACTGGAGGAGATTTAATTTTTGAAGTTGATAATCGACAAAGTTATTTATATTTCTTTGATTCCTTTTTACACTGTGAATATTCTTTATATAGTGATGCCAATTTTACAACACCATTACCAGATAGCGATAATATTGCATTAGATAATAATATTTTTCCAAGATTATTTACACAAATGCGTTTAGATGTTGCAACTCAAAATATAGAAACAATAAGTGATTCTCCAGGTGTAATTGATACAATGCTTAGATTTGTAACAATTGGTGAAAATAATAAAAAGCATGAAATCGAAGGTTGGTTTCCTGATACTAATGATGGTATATGTTGTTGATTTATCTCACGCCGGAACAGATGCAGCAGGAATTGCGAAAGATGTAGAGAATATTGCAAAACATTTAAATAAAACAAACAATAGTGCATATAAAGAAAGACGTGAATTTAACAAGAAAAGTAAACAGACAGTTAATTGGTCATTGTCTCCATTATTCGGATATTTAGATTATGACAAAATATCATATCAATTAAAATTTAAATTAATAATTCATCGTACAGCAAATAATGAATTAATCTTTTTTGGTAAGACTGGAAAAAAAGCATATTTAAAAATTGATAGACTTGAATGGTGGATTAAGCATATTACTCCTAGTTTAGAGGTTGAAACAGCTATTGCAAAAAGATTAAATACTAACAAACCAATTCCAGTAAATTTTCGAAAGCGTACTGCTAGTTCAGTAACTTTTTCAGAGCAAAGATTTAACTGGCATTTTACTAGAACTTCAAATACTCCAAGATATTTATTACTAACATTTCAAAGAAATAATTCTCCAAGTTTTGATAAGAACAACAATCTTTTTCATATTAGTACAATTCGAAGTTTACAAGTTGCTTTAAATCAAACCCGATATCCAATTGATCCATTAAGATTCGATGATACCAATAATCAATTTATGGAAGGTTATGATTCTTATAGAAATCTTTGTATAGAATTTGGAGTTGAACCACAACTAACTCCTGGAGATTGGAGACAGGATATATATATATCCTGTTTTCTGTTTCGATTTAAGTGCACAATCAGAAGATATTATTAAAAATGGTTGTGATGTTACAATTAATATTGAAAAAAAATTTTCCACAACTTCATTGATGGCTTATGGTTTATTGCTAGAAGATGTAAAATATTCTATTGAAATTCTTAATGGAAAGATGGCTAGGATAGGATAAAGCCAGAGGAGCTTCGCTCCGATCAGTTAGTAACCTTAGGACCTTTGGTCCGATCGGCTAAAGCCAGAGGAGCTTCGCTCCGATAGGTTAGTAACCTGAGGACCTTTGGTACGATCGGCTGAAGCCTCTGAACAAAGTTCTATTGGTTAATTAAAAATTCTTAACTTAAAATTCTTCCTAACTTAAAATTTTTTTATTAAAAATGTCGGAAGCGAAAAGTAATAATAATAAAACTGTTGAATTAAAATTACGTAACATTGTTGACAAAAATACACCTAAAACTATTGCGATTGACAGAAAGAAATATTACATAAGTAAACCAATGATAGAGAATATTCAATTACAAGAAGATAAGAATGGCGGGATTCTCCCATTAATTCCGCTAATAATAGGAAGCATAGCAGCAGCAGGAAGTGTTGCAGGTGGGACAGCTGGTATTGTCCAAGCACTAAATAAAAATAAATCAGAGAAGGCAGCATTAGAAGAACAAAAACGTCATAATAGAGAGCTAGAGAAAGTTGCTAGGGGTGAAGGAATAGTAGATAATTTTATTAGTAAATTAAATTTAGTTGATGAAGGAATACGAGTTCTTAAAAATATTCTCCACCATGTTGATGATTTAATTGAAATTAAAGGAACAAAAGATGGTTCTGGAATATATCTAAGGCCTAGTGTAATTATGTAATTAACCTCAGGACCTTTGGTCCGATCGGCTAAAGCCTCTAACAAGGTTCTATTCGGTAAAACATTTATTTTATCTTTAAAAATTTTTTATCTTTAAAAATGAATTCTACAAATTCCGAAAATTTAATTAAATTAAAAATTGCTAATTTAGATTTATTAAATTATCTATTAAACAAAAATAAAAACTCAAATTGTAAAATTTATGAAGGTAACGACATACAAAAAACATTAGAAAACTTTCCTGGATTTATTTGGAGTAAATATTCAAAAGAAAAACATCTTCCTGGTCATTCATTTACCGGTCCAGGAACTCGATAAGATATAAGACTAGATGAGAATAATAATCCAAAACCAGGTGAAGAACCAATAAATAGATTAGATGCCGCAGCTTACAGGCATGATTTAGCTTATCGAATCATGATCTAAGTTCTCGACAAGTAGCTGATAAGAAGATGATTCAAGAATTAGATAGTATTCAAAATCCTTCCTTTAGAGAAAAAATTGAAAGAATGTTTGTTAAGAAAGCTTTACAAGCTAAAATATTATTCGGTCAGGGTTTAAATGAAACGACAGCAAAGCTGTCTGAGAGCAACGCTCGAACCTACGCGTCCGAAATTCATAAAGAATATAGAAGGCCTAAATATTTGTTGAAAGTAAAAGTATTTAATAAAGATGATATTTGGAGTGCTGATCTTATTAATATGCCGAATGAAAAAGATTATAAATACGCATTGACCGTTATAGATTTATATACACGATACGCTTGGGTAAAGCCTTTAAAAAATAAAAGTGGTCTATCAGTTAAATATGCGTTTGAAGAAATCTTTCAAGAAAGTAATAGAAAGTCAAAGGAAATTGTTTGTTGATAAAGGGTCGGAATTTTATAACGGAAATGTTCAGGCACTATTTGAAACAGACGAAAGTCATCGCCAAGGCTCAGTTTATTCAACTGAAAATGCAGGAAAGGGTGTAGTAATAGAGCGTTTCAATAGATCATTGAAAAATAAAATTTTTAAGAAATTTACTCAGCAAGGAAATCAGAAATGGTTGAAGATATTACCAGGAGTTGTAGAAGAGTATAACAATAAGATTCATTCAGGTATTGAAGAAACCCCAAAGAATGCTTCTGACGACCCTGATTTAATCCGAAAGAAAATATTCGAAAATAATTATTCGAATGAGAGTAATCCGAATTTACAGAAACGTAAGCCGAAATTTAAAATTGGAGATAGAGTTAGAATATTTAAGTATAAGAATAAATTTGAAAAAGGTTTCACAGTCTATTAGACTAAAGAGATATTTGAAGTTTGTAAAATAAACCAAACTTATCCGATTACTTATGAAATTGAAGATTTAGATAATGAGGATATCAGAGGCCGATTTTATGAAAACGAATTACAACAAAGTGAGCTTTAACCTTTAGGTGGCGCTGTAGCTAGCTAGCTTCGCTTGATTTTTAATTATTATTATTATTATTGGAACTAACGTTTCGGGAATGAAATTCCCTTGTTTAATTCTAACATAATATCTAGAAATTGTACTCCTTCCTGTAATTTAAATAAAACATAAAGACATAATTGACCACAATAAGTAGTTCCCGGTTTTTGAATTTGAAATGTATTATAAATTCCATTGCCAAGTAATTTTTTAACCTCTTTTGTTGGGGGAAGTCCATATGAGTCGAACCAATAGTTCTCAGCCTCTGGGCGGTCAAAATAATAATTATCTCCAGTTTTATTTCTTTGTCCCGCTGACCAATGTGCACCTTTTTGATTTGATGTGTGAAGACTTGTTATGAAATTTATAGTTGGAAATTTGTTCCGGGAAATGAAGGTTCGTGTTGGCTTATTTTTTAGGAATTGCAACTCTACTCTCATCAATATGTTAAAATTCTTTATTCCCAATTGATTTGCGATTTTCTTTAGATCAAAATTTGTAGTTGTTTGTTTGCCGTATTGTTTTAAAAACTCAATTATGTTGCTCAATTTAAATGGAATAAATTCTATTTCAGACATTTCTCAAAAGAATTGGCGTGTAGCAGCTGCTAAAATTGTTTCAGCTGATAGGGGTGAAGGAAATCACAGACAATAGCGCATAATGCGAGTTGTGAAATCTCATTCACACTATGAGAACGAAAGAACAAATACAATCTAAACACAATAGACATATGAGAGAGAGGATGAATGAATGAATGAATGAGCATTTCTCTTCATTTTAATTTCCATAACAATCATTCATGCGACATTATTTTGAATGGAAAAATACACCAATTGTCGAACCATGTCGGCACTTTTATCGGCAGCCATGTCGACAAACTTTCTGACACATTTTCCAGCTACCAGAACCATTTTGGTGTAAATTTCTATTAGCGTTCAAGGTCATTCTATTGAAAGAATACGGGAATTATTCTCATCGAAGACAAGCAGTTGTTTTAAAGAATGCATGTCATTGTGATTACAATATTCCTGTTACAGACAGGATCGAGAGAGAGAGAGAGAGAGAGAAGTCACACTGCTCCGTAAAAGTTTTAATTGTGTTGTCCAAACAAACAATTGAAGATAAAAACCAATAATAAACGCTGTGAGTGCTATAATTAATTAATTATATTTTTGGTTGTAATAAGTTTTTGGATGTAATAAAAAAAATTATTATTTCCACGTATCATCATCATCACTTAAATTACTCTCACTGACGATTGTTTGAAATATTTCAGCTGGAATATCTTCTCCGTTATAAGGTAACATAATTTCATTTTCATCAGGTGCTTGACGTTTAAGAATATTTATTTGACCATAAAATTTTTTTCTTCAGTATTATTATTTTTATCAGGAATACTAATTCCAGTTTCTAAAGATCTTTTCCATGGTTTATTAACTGTAGTCGATAATGTTTTACCCGAATATAATTTTATAAAATCTTCTACTTTTACTTTATCTTGTGAATATCCTTTGAATGTTTTCTTTTCACTAAGTCTCCCTTGTTCGTCTACAGTAATACAATATTTTATTTTAGGTGCAATAAACATTGCAAAAATAATTCCACCATTGTCATAATCATTTTTTCCTTGACACAATTCCCCACCAACATATCCAGCAGCATCTAATTTATTGAAGAGCTCATTAGAAATGTATATTGAATCAGTGTTTTTTACAATTAATGGAAAACCACAATTAAATGCCCCATCTTCTGTTTCAATATCATAAACATATTGTTTTTTATTATTTAAGTATCTAACAGTGGTGACATCTTTGGTGATATCATTTTTAACTTGACACGCACTAAAGCATAATGGTTTATCTTGTCTTTCGCTTACTACCAAATTAATATCTAGAGATGATGCCAAATTGTATAAACCACTGAAGGTTTCTTTATTTTTCTGTGTAAAACGAATAATTGCATATTTACTTGTAAAAAAAGATTTCTTGCTCCCATCTGCTGCATAAAATCCAACAAAGAACCAATATCTAATATTATATTCAGCATTTAGAACATACCAAGGAACACGTTTTTCTTTAAACTGAATATAATAATTTTCACTAAAGTATGTGGCATATTGTTTTGGATTTTGAAAATTAAGTTTGTATACCCTAGATGATCTCATCGTATCATATATTTTACAATCATTGTTATAGACTTCATTAATATATGTTTTTAATTTAATTAAGAGGTTAAGATCTTGGTTATATAAAGCACAACAATATCTGACTCCTGATTCATAATTATAGATTCCAGCAGAGCCATCTCCTAAAAAGAACCCTTCTATAAATGCTTGCTTACATCTTAAATTAGGTTGATCATTAACATAAATATCACTTACAATTTGTTTCAATGTGATTGTATTGTCGTGTAAAAATAATTTATTATGTAGTAAATTTGTTCCTATGTTTAATTCTTGTGGTTTTATTTCATTACCTGTTTCATCTAACAATGAATGATCTTCAGTTAGATCACATCTACTATTCCCATTTTTGTTCTTATTCGATAAATACGTTTATTTGTGTAATGTCTAATAACTTTTTTTACTTTACTCCATACATTATGAGTATAAATTTCTAAATTATCAACAAATGAAATTTCTTTCATATCACTATTAATTTCAAACGGATTAATTTTATAGTTGTTTACAATACTATCTATTCTAGAAATAAATAATAAATTATTCTTTCTCAATATTACAGGCGTGTCAGCTGTTACTGAATCTGTATAATGAATGTATTTTTCGTTGAAACCAATAATTTCTAAAATAAAGTTATTCATGATTCTTCTAGAGTGAGAAAGAATGAAAGAACCTAAGTGTGATGGCATGAACGACGTTTTCCCATCTTTTACAATATTAGTTTTAAGAAATTCATCATCTTCCATTTCTACTTTCGCTAAATATTGTTCATCATTTAATTTTTCATAATCTTTTACTTCTTGAGTGAAATTTTTTCTCAATGTATTCTCATTCCATAAATGATATTTAGTGGTTATATCTTTTTGCACAGTTTTGCCATATAGTGAATTCATCAATAATTTAATTAACTCATCGCCTACAGTATTTCCTTCTGTTTTATATCTTTTTCTCAAATTAAAAAGTTTTTCAATATAATTTCGAAATGGTGAAACTTGATAATTTTTTTCATAAATTATACCATCAGTAATATGTAAGATTTTTCCCCCACATCTAACAATTTCTTGGATGTCTACAGAAGTTAATACATCATAACATATACCATTTCTAAACCTGATTACTTTTACATGAGAATTATTATTTTGATTTTTAACTTTATCTTTTATAGGAGCTGGTTGAAAAAACATATCATTGGGATATTGAAACACAACTGTAAATATTCCAGTTTTAGGTCTAAATGTTTGAGTATTAAATTTATATACTATTTCCCGTTCTTCTTCTTGACGAAATTTTCTAGCGGATTCAGCTTTAGGGTATTCTGAATTTTCATCATACATAGCTGATGGATATAAAGATGTGGCATCAAAAGCCATTAGAAATTCTTGTTTTTGTTCAAGTAGTTGATTTGAAATTTTCTTACAAATTTCAGTTTTATCTCCTAAATGTCGATACTGTTTCATTAAATCTATTAAATTACTTCCAAGGGACAAACCCCCACCAGCGTAGTGACCAGGGGACAAAGCCCCACCAGCGTAACGACCAGGGGACAAAGCCCCCCCCCCCAGCGTAGCGACCAGGTAAATACTGTTTTAATATTGGTAACAAGATGCTACAAAATGGCGATATGTATTTTCTTATATTTGCTGAAACTCTTCCACCTTTAACAGATTTTCTAATATAATTTCTAGCTCATAAATCTATATGAGAATGAATATTTATATTGTCGTTTTGTACGCTTTTCATCCAACCGTTAAAAGTTAAAGCAGAGGATGTCAAATTAGTAGTTATATCTTCACCAACTAAATCTCGCATAACATTATTATATTTGTAGATACAAAAAGCTAAAGAAAGAATATCGTTAACTAAATATAGTCTCCATTCATTTTCTTTTTCTTTATAATTTTCATGTGTTATGTCTCCAATTTCATAATTTAATTTACACACATTCATAGGAATTTTAAAATTCTCACACCATTTACAAAGACTTGTTTTACATGTTGATAACTACATTTCATTATAATAGTTGAAGTGCTAATTTACCTGACGGTGAATCTTTTTTCATATTGTTTTTAAATCTAAAAGATTTTTGAATGTATCTACTAACACATTCAGTTGTATAAGGATTTTGTCAATATTCACTTAACAATGAAGCAGTCAATATTCCTCTTGAAGTTTTAAGAGGCGGTTTAGATAATTTTAAATTAGCTTTTATCGGAAAATAGGAATCAAAACCTGATGAACTGTGAGCTATTAAAGTTACTCTCGAATAATTAAATTTTCCAAGAGTTTTAAAAAATTGATGGATCGGACATACGTCCTCTGGGTTTCCCCGGATCGGACATTCATCATCCTCAGTTCTCGTAAATATTTTCACACAACTTTGAAGTTTATTAAATTCTAATTCAGTTAAATTATTATACTCATTAATCTGTTTTTTAAGTTTTTTAATTTCATCTTCATCTTTTGATCGTTTAATTTTAATCATATCACTTAACAAACGTGTTTCTAATTCTTTCAATCTTTGTTTCGGTAAGCAACATATAAATTTATTAAAATTAATAGCTCCTACAGCATAAGGAATAGGATGAGCTGTTGAACAGTTAGGATCAGGAAAAGTTTCGAGATCCCAAATATATGTTGAACTATAGTCAATTTTTTTCTTTGTTATGATTTTATATGGACGCGTTGTTAGATTTTCATCAGTAACTGTTTTATATATGGGTTTGAAATTATTTTCAATTTCTCTAATAGCTTTTAATTTATGAGATTTATTAATTAAACAATAGTGACCAATGGTTGAACCTTCGTGAAAATAATTGTAATAAACATAATTATGAAACGTTTCAATTCCTCTAGGATTTAAATGACGATTGGCAGGACTATAATATTGAACACATTCTCCAAAATATTTATTGAATTGAGAAAATTTGCAGTTTGACATTACTCCTGTTCTAGATGTGGCTTTCTCTTTATATAAAAAATTATTAAACATTTCTTTCATCATTTCTCCTTGTTCTTCATTAAAACCTCGTAAAACATTATAACATTTAATAAAACAAAAATCTTCAGAAGGAATATAACAATATTCACCGAAATATTCTTTGATTCTATATTTCATATTAATCCCTGCCCCTCTATGCGATCTTTGTACTAACTTCATTCCAAAATCTTCATATTTAATATTACCTGTAAAAATCCATTCGTTAGCATCGGATTTCTCATCCAGATTCGAAAACCATATTTCAAATGAATGTTTATTATAGAAGGTTACGTAAAAATTTTGAATTATATTTTCCTGATCTTTAACAACTTTTCCAAGTAAATTAATAATTTTACCATTTGCTAAAAGTTTCCGCATATCATTTACTACATTAATAAAAGATACATTTTCATATTTAATTTCATTTGGATTAAATAAATTACATACATCATCACCAAGTTCATCCTTAATTCTATCATCAAAAAAGATATCAGTAATAGGAGTTTCTAATATTTCTTTTGTTCCACTTTTCTGTTTTTTAGTATTACGTCTAATACTACGTCTAATACTACGCCTAGTACGTTTCTGTTTTTTAATACGTTTACTACGTTTACTATGTTTAATTTGCGCATCAAACTCAGCAGTTTGTTTCTTGATTAATTCATCAATCCTAGACGTTTGTCCGAGAGACATTTCACGATTCATATTTTTTAAAAGAAAAAATGAATTTTCACATGGAACCTCGGTTCCGTTTTTGCATATACACAGGAATATGTAATTCATGTAATGTTTCTAATTCATGTGTTGTTAAATGTTCTTTCTTAACCAACCACCATAAATTATTATACGCCAAAAATACTCGGAAACTTCTTAAACAAAGTGGAAAGTCTTTTGTTTTAACACACGGTTTAATACCATGTTTTGTTTTATAATCTGTAACGAGCGCTACGTATTTATGATGATAATAAAATCTAACTTCTTTCTTCGAATTTACAGGATTTGTAGGATGACGATTATCTTTTAAAACTGGTACATGCTCTATCTCAGGG
>CAJQUW010011197.1:31880-70395 GCA_907163375.1 Prostheceraeus crozeri
TATCCACTTCCGCTTAGGTCATCTATGAGCAGTACCCTGTGAAAAATGGGTTCTAGAATCTGAGATTCTAGATAGAATTTCAGGGGTAAGGTAGAATTTTGGTGGATTTGATGAATAGCTAGTACTCGGTAATTATTCTTCATAAGTATGAAAGTACAGTGTGTAAATTAAGTCCCTCCGGAAAAGTATTTTGCTCCCAAATAGCCGAAAATAAATATTTTCACTCCAAACCAATTTTACTGAATGCACAATGAACATATATTTTAGTTTTTGCTGGTTTGCAGGACAACCGCCATTTCTTATATATCTAATAGAGGATTTAAAGGAAATTGTGATAGTTTCAGTTTTCGAACTACCAAACACTCGCCCAAGCATCTTCGTAAATGGCATAAAAGACAAACGTACAGTGGCGGGACGAGGGGAGGGGCAGGTGGGGGCGGCACCCTCTGGCGCAAAATACTGTTACCAAATTTTAGCCTCCATATAGTCTACTTGGTGTAGAGCAGGAGTAAGGCGCAATGTTCATTTTTCGCCCCAGGGCGAAAGAATGCCTCGACACGCCACTGATATGCTGCAAACGTAATTTCAGTGTTCAACAGAAATGATATATGGATCAGATCAGACATTATGACGTTATTGCATTGTTGACAAGCGCAAGCGGTGAACACAGTTGACTGAGAAAATCGAATGATTGATTTCCTTGGACTATCAGCGATGATAGAAATTAGAGTTGTTCAAATGAGTCTTAATAAAGAGAGAGAGAGAAAAGCAATTCGTCCTCTTTACTTGCAAAATGCTTTCAACTGAGGAAAGGGTGTTCATTGTGCTTCAGATGGCAGAACTTAAGTCTGCCACACTGGTTCAGCGAGCGTGGAGAAGAAACTTCCATACGCGTGTCATAACTATCAGTGTTGTCAATACTTTTTGTTTTAAAAGTACAAATATTTAAAATTATGGTCAATTTCCAGTTTCTTGACTCAATACTCATGCAAAACGCCAATGATTTGGATGCGAATTGATAAGTATATACGACAGAATAAAAGCAATAACGTGGAAGCAAGAGCTGCATTATGGTGCAACCTGCCATGTCTATTCTTTATTAACTTGGGAATCTTTTGGACCAAAGTATATCGAACTTTATTTTCGGAGCCGTGCGGCCAGTCTGGTTTATTCAAACAATATTTTTTCTGGGACAGTTTTATCAAGACCATTTTGACTTGACACTTGCTCCATGTCACGTAAGGTGTTCATCAATAGCATGCTTCAAGGTTATGAGCTGAAATATCGGATAATTGAATATTTCTTGTCTGTTTTTGATGGCACCTGTCAACAACAAGAAGCTTATAACTCCGATTATAAAGAATTTCTGAGGTCCACAAAAATTGCATAGTTGATGTTCGAAAGTCCTCAAAATATTTTGTGGTCATTTCCATGGTAGCGATCTGATGGACAAATTCAAACATGATTTTCATCAAACTGCTTGACGTAAGACATCATCAACCTCGATACCATCACATCATGGATATATGAGGAATGTGAGACAAATGGAAAGGCGGCAGCCATCTGACGCAATCGGGCATGGATCTCAACATTGGCTTATGCATTTCAATAACATCGATGTTCAAGTTGAAGTTCAGACAATAAATGTAAGAACAATAGAAAGTTGAAATGATGAAAGTGCATTTGCGGGCAACGATCGGATTTTCGATCAACATGTTTTTAAGACATTTCTAGCACGTGTGTTTGAAATGTGTTGCAATCAGATCTGACGAAGGTCACTCACAGGCTCATTGGAGATTGCGTACTTGAGCTTTTGGCGCTAAAATAATTCTCGTCTACATGAAACTATGTTTTCTGTATATCTATCTCGGCGGTCTTTTTATCAATGATCGTGAATCATTTCTAAATTATTTGCATTTTAAGTGATATACAATCAACCTCTACCATTCCCGCGCCTCAATGACATTGAATCGCTGCATAAAGTTTTCTTGTGTGTTTTAATTATTGGCCTGTTCTAAATGTTGATAACAGTTCCCTGTGATATATAATTCCAAGCTAACGATATAAGAAAAATTCGTTGCATCCGGAATTGAATGCACAACCGATTCATTTTTGGTTGACCGATAAACTTCCTTCGTAGTGACAGGATCTCGAATCAATACAAAAGTCATAGTCCATTTAGTGCATGCTTCATCTCATTGCCATCACTGCTGTGATAGATGCATGCTGAACTTAATGAACCTTTCATCATTTAGATTGTTTCATAAAAAATGGATCACCCTTAAACATCACCTTAACTTCAACTTTGTCTAACTCCGCCAAACTTGAACGAATTTCTCTGAAATTTGGAAGATATGTCAGTTGTGCTTACTAATATCATTGTTGGAAATTTCAAGCATGAATATTGAGTTGTTTTCCTGTTATAGATAAAAAAGTAGCAGATAATTTGATCTTCATTTAGCAATGTTACACAAAATCATATCTCACTCTTATAAAATTACATTTGTTTCCTTTGTTATGTAATATGTTGTTCTACAAGCCAAAAGCTATCAAGCAAAACAAAAATAAAGAAAATTGGTCAATCAGAGCCAGTATAGCACCATTATTCATCAACAATAATGCAACTGCTACATGTGATTAACTGGACTTCATGTTCCATAGCTTCCTAACTTCGTTGCCGTGGTGTTGGCAGCACTCCTGATTGCTTTCAGCTAGAAATCTATCTCTTACCGGTTGAAAACAATACAAAGCATAAATGAACAATAACGAGATCGCATTCACAAAAGGCAAAGTGTCAGCCTTGGTAGAACTAGGGTTTTCTTTCCGAGCTGCAAGCAAGCGACTAAATGTCCCTTACACAAATGTGCATCGATGGCATAATGATGATTTTCGACTCTGTCGTAAAGAGGGCTCTGGCCGTCCACGCAAAACATCCAAACGTAGAGACCGCCTAATTTTGAGATTTGTTTAAGTTGATCCAAGTCTATTGTTAACTGAGATGGCTGCACTGGACTCGTCTATTTCTAAGTCCACTATTTGTAGAAGACTTATTGAGTCGAATTTCAAGAGCTGTAAGAGGCCCTCTCAGATCGAATTATCAGATCAGCATACAAAAAACGTCTCAGATGGGCAATGAGTCATTGTCACTGGCGAAATCAATGGGATAGGGTTGTCTGGTCTGATGAGGCATCAGTCCGTCTGAAGGATAGTGATGGTCGATTGAGATTATGGATAAAATCTGATCAGGAAATTCCGAGACATTTACATCGTCCCCGGGTACAAGGTGGTGCGACTCTAATGATTTGGGCTGGCATTTGGACCAATGGCCGCTCTGAACTTCACATACAGCAAGGAACCATGAATTCTGAACACTATGTGAATGTTTTACGAATGAACATTGGCCAAATGACAGATCAACTTGGTGATCCATCGACTTGGTTATTTATGGATGATAATGCTACGTGTTACAGGAGTAGTAGAGTCAACTTATGCAAGTCTCAATTAGGGCTTAGGACATTATTTTGGCCAGCTCGTTCTCCTGATCTGAATCCCATGGAAAATGTATGGAGTATTCTAAAACGTAACGTTCGTCGTTCACTTCTACCTACAGATGGCGTATCACAACTTACTTCACTGTTAAAAAGAGAGTGGAGAAAGTTATATCAGTCAAAAATCAACGATATCATCGAATCAATGCCTAGACGAATTGGTAATGTCATTGACAATAAGGGTAGGGCCACAAAATATTAGCTTCTTAAGAACCGTTACTGTATCATAGCCTATCAGATTATATGAGGACATTTAAATATATTAGGGACATGAAATAACATGAAAAATGCTTTCTGTATCATACTTATGTTCTATTTAGTCAAATTTTAGAATGATCCACTTTTTATGAAACGGACTGTATTTAGCTCTCTGTTTGTGCGGTCTATTTGTAGGTATCTGATGAATGACGCTTAAGCTACATCAACTTGGAATTCAGTCTTCCCGATCGTGACAAAGCGCGGAGATAGCATCGTCATTATCAGGACGCTTCGAATTTCATCTCCCCCACGTGCACCACTAGGCAATGGAATGCTTTCGTGTGATCGTCAAATACCGCATAAGACAACAGAAGCGTCATTATCAACAACAGAACATTTCTATTCACGTAACCTAATTCTATAATGCACTTCAGATATGTTGTTCTAATTCACTGTCGATTGTGTCATTACTTACGCAAAGTGTCTGACATCGTCATATATAGCGTCTGAATTTCAACGTTGAAGTACATACCCCTGAAGTAAACAGAAGCAATGGAATTAATCACGGTCGGTATTGGAGCGATTCTCCTATTGGTTTTATTCATTTGTTTATCTCGACCTGATCCTCGCATGCCACCAGGACCTTTCAAATGGCCAATTGTGGGAAATTTGTTCGTATCTTACCAAGAGATTATCTAAATTACATGCGGTGGAGAAAATATGATGTCATGACTGTACATTTGGGTCCATCTCCAATTGTAGTTCTCAATCCATACAATTCTATCAACGAGGCTTTTCTTGGACAAGCCGATATCTTCGGTGGAAGGATCAAAACGGATTATTTCGATCTGATCACACATGATTCCGGTATCATATTTCACGATGGCCCGAAATGGCAAGAACATCGTCTTTCGCTCTACGGATTTTGCGTGACTTTAGATTGGGTCGGAGTGTGAAGCACTGTGTGATAGACTGGAATCCATGGTGAACCAAGATGTAAATACAAGGGATATTTTTACCTCAACCATCAACAATGTTATTGCACGGCTGATCTTTGGAGAGCGGTGAGGCTCAGAAGATCCGGACTTTCAAATATTTACAAAACATCTTGACGACATCCTCAACTTCCGTGTTGTGGATCTGCTTCCTCTGATGTTCCCTTGGATTATAAGGATGCCACCTCTGCTGCACTTTGTCGAGTATTTCTCACAAGTCAGAGCTAAGAACGAGGAAATGCATGCGTATATTGCAAGGAAGATTACTGCTCGTGGTAAACTGCTACGATGTGATGAAAACGACGCACCTGCCGATTTGTCGGAAGCTTCTGATTTATGCGAGGCCTATCTGATTGAGCAGCATCGCCAGGAGAAAGAGAAACCTGGTGCGCACACCTTTACTGATTGGCAGGTGATACGGAACACGCTTGAACTATTCTTGGCCGGAACTGAAACTACTTCGACCACCTTAACATGGACCACTCTGCTCCCAGCCATGAATCCTGAAATCCAACGGAAGGCTCAGCAGGAGATTGCCGATAAAGTCGGAACAGAGCGGACTGCAGTATTGTCCGACTTGAAAGAGTTGCCGTATATTCATGCGTTAATGGACGAAGTGCTTCGCTATTCGAGCCTGGTGCCCACTAATGTTGGTCATCGGACGCTGCGTGATACGGAGTTGATTGGACATTTTATTCCGTACAATACGATGATCACCTCTAATCTTTACCTGGTTCATCATGATCCTGAACTCTGGGAGAAACCAGACAAATTCTATCCAGAGCATTTCTTGGATGATGATGGTCAGTATCAGCCTTCGAAATATCTGATTCCATTCTCTCTCGGGAAACGTGCCTGCTTGGGTGAATCATTGGCGAGGATGGAGTATTTTATTGCAGTGGCCTCAATGATGCAACGCTTCGATGTGCGTGTCGTGGTTTGAAAACTGCATTCCCTGTTACATAGGGTTTATTCTGCTAAGACGCAGCTATTGAACGAAGCAGGATAATATGAATGATAGTAATCATTCAGATATCAACATTTAAATTAACATGACATATAGAAATCTATAATCAGTAGAAATCTGCATAGAACATAGTTATTTATCAATAATTGCAGCAACATAGTTATCGAATAACATAACAGTGCGGTTGAAAAGTAGTGACTTAAACCGATTGGATGAAATCTTAAGCTGCAAAAGTGGCGGTGTTCGTCATCCTTTGACTCACAACATCATCTTCACCAAAATTGATAAAGATTCATAATTTCTACACAAGTAGTTTATTTTGTAAGATGAGACGTGCTGGTAAAATAAAGAAAAGTGTCAAACAAAATGCTTCTCTCATCTTAGACATGAATGACTGGTCCTTTCTTTTCGAAAACACGTAGTTTATAATTTCGCTTTTTTCTAATTGTAATCTGTATTTACACTTCTCAGAAAAGTCATTCATGTATATTCATTCGATTATGTTGTGACATTAAACAGCAAAAACATCGAAATGTGTGCTTTATATTTCTCATGCTGGTGATAATATTCGAAATCATATTGATTAGGGAATAATTGAAAGTGGTCTCCGTGACACAATGGACAAAATGCTTGACCTAGCGACCTTTTGGTCTAGAGATCGAGTCCCGAAAATGTCATTGGAAGTCGGCGAATTATCTTCGTTATTTAAATCGGAGAAATGTTCAGCTATGTGAGTTTAGCTGAGACTGGATGAAGTTAAAGATGATTGTTATCTGATAATGCTAGAAGCGGGTCTCAAGTTGTACGTTTGGAAAGCCCCTCCCCTTGTAGACAAAGAATTTTCAAGCATACAGAATTTGCAGGTCCTGTGCTAGTACCCAAAGTGTTTGTACCAGTTCTGCGGTTTGAGCATCAAATCAATACGTGCGTCTACTTTATTCTGTTATTTTGTAGTTCATGTCATATGTATCTATGCTTGTCTTTTTGATTTTCATTGTCTTGCAATATACACCTTACTTGAATGAATGAATGAATGAATTAGCGTATATTTGGAAAACAAATTACAATTCTGGCACCTCCAATGAGAATCGCGGAGGTGCACACACATATACAGCACTAATATAACACAAATATCAAGTAATCTAAGAAGATAAAGTCAAAAAGTAACAAAAGTAAGTAGGTCATGATTGTTCGGACGAAGCCAGAGAAGCATTGTACAACATGGCACTTGAGACTAAGAAGGAATTCAGTCTACGTGTTGTCTTAATATGTGGCAGTATGAGTCTTTGACTACGATCAGATGCAGTAGGTAGGTGGTCATGGAGAATGTGTCGATTGTTCGAAAGGGATTGCCTGAACAGTCTTTGCGCCAGCATGTTTCTTCGATCTGAAATATCCAACATCGAGCACCTGTAACAAGAGCGAACATCAAATCCATGTATAATGCGAAAAGCTCTTTTACAGAAAAGCAACAATTTGTGATCCAGCGTAACACCAGGATTGACAAAAACAGGTGAAGCATAGTCTATAATAGATCGGACGATGGAATTATAAACGATCAACAGTTGGTCGTGATTCAGAACTTCTTTCAAAATACGGAGGACATACAATCGCTTGGAAACATTCGATATTATATGGTCAAAATGTCTTGACCATGTAAGCCTGTCATTAAAAAACAAACCCAAAATTTTCATCTCCGTTACATTCTGAATATGTTGGACAGGATGTAAAAGGAATTTCGAAAAATTGACATTGAGAACCTTGGATTTACTGCTGTTGACATGCATTTGATTGAGAAAACACCAATCCTTAAAATTACAAATTTCAGAAGAAACAGTGTCTAGGTCATTTACATTGCGATACACAGGAATGACTAATGTGACATCGTCAGCGTACTTCACAACTCTTACAGAAATATGACGGGGCTTATAGCTTGACATATATAGAGAAAAAAGATGGGGAGAAAGTTTTGATCCCTGAGGAACACCGCTTGTCACATACAACATAGAACTCCTGTTTTGACCCAATTTCACTCGCTGTTTGCGATTACAAAGGTAGCTGTTCAACCAATTGACAAAAACATTACAATCGTTAATAGACATTTTTGAAATTCGACCCAAAAGAAGATGGTGGGGAATGCAATCGAATGCCTTAGTCATATCAAAAGTGAGTATACGCACACCAATGACTTCGGTCTCTTCCAAAAATTTACAAATTATGTCATGAGTGACAACTAAAGCACACACTGTTGACGAGTACGGTCTGTAGGCAAATTGACAATCATCATAGTTTTTAATCAAGTCCTCATAGAATCGTTTCAGAACAACATGTTCACAGAGCTTACTTACAATAGGCAACAATGATATCGGTCTCAAATTGTCTCTCTTTATTGGGTGCGTTTTGGGAATAGGACAAATGTCTGCGATTTTCCAAAAATCGGGGAAAACACCGGTCTTAAAAGAAAGATTGAAAATATGACACAGTGGTTGGTACAATGAATTTGCGGAAACTTTCAATAACAAGGGAATTATGCCATCACTACCTGGCGATTTATTTGTCTTCAACGTGCTAAGCAGTTCAAAAACTTGTGATTCATTACAAATGGGATGCATCGCACAGTTATCTGTTGAGAGAATTGGGAACGGCTCACTTTTTCCAAAAGAGTCGGCAAAACTGTGATTTATGTAATTGACTGCTTCGTTGGCACAAGTAAATAGTGAAATGATCTTGTTTACTGAGTTGTCCTCATTTTTTCCTCGAATGTCATTAACTACTGACCACACACCCTTTGGTGATTTGCACATATTTGAACTCCAAATTCTTTTGGATTTGATTTTTTCCGTTCGTATTTTCTCCTTATAATGTTCATATACCATCCAGTTGCAGTTGCGATAAGCTTTCCAGCGTTTATTTATTAGTTCAAGCAACACCGGAGTGACCCAAGGTTTTGTTCTTGCGGAAAATTTCACTATTGATACAGGTATGCATGAGATTGCATCTTTCAGAATGTTGTAGAAGGCATCTAAGCCATAATTCACATCACTCGATTCCATAACTCTTGTCCAGTCTACTTCAGACATAACAGATTGAAATTTATCAAGATTTGATCTTCGTAGGTCGAGCACTTCATGAAAATGGTTATTGACATTACGTACAGGACGTTTAACAGAAATTAATACAATTTTGTGAAGGTTCGTTGCACTACCAAGTGGGGGAGCCGTAGCAGACAAAAAATCTCCGACTGAGTTTGTTTCACTACAGAAAAACTTGTCTAAGATGTTGTCACCAAACGTAGGCTCATTAACAATATTGGATAGATTGAAGTTTGTCGTCAAAAACGAAGAATCGTACCGATTGAAATCCCCACACACAAAAATGTCAGCATCAGGTAAGGAACACAAAATATCATCAAAAATGCTCACAATAAAATGTTTGAAACAATTTATCTGATCAACAGGAAGACCAGGTGGAACATATGTACAAATCAGAAAGCACAGCTTATTCGAACTTTTGAAACTCATGATTGTGTAGTCAATGCCTTTCGGCTTCTCATGTTCAATAGAAACAACAGCTGGAGAGACTTGATGAGAGGCGTAAATTAACGTACCACCACCACGACGTTCGTCTGAAGTATCATCACCCCTATCATTGCGGAAAAGTACATATCCATCAATGTTTACAAGGTCACTTTCGATGTTAGAAGACAGCCATGTCTCGGTTATACAAATGAAGGTAGGTTTATAAACAGAACAAAGAATTCGTAGCTCATCAAGTTTGTAAAAAAGAGAGGTGGCATTACACAGAAGTAGCCACACGTCATCTACATTAGGTTCAACACTCGTTGCTTTAATGGGTTTACATAAGCGAGTACTAAAAAAAGGATTCAAAAATTTTGAATTTGATTCCTTTGAATGACACGATCATGGAAAATTACGACATCTTCACCCTTACTTCTACGACTCTTCATTTCTTCTCTTAATTTCTTGAACAATACTTGCTGGCACTGAGTTCTATCGGCGTTGATGAAGACACCCGTATAATTAGGAAAAGCTCGCAAGTTCTTAGCTTTCCTAAGGAGCATATTTTTTGCTTTGATGCTCTTGAAAACTACCTTCATGGGCCTGCTTTTCCCATCTTTCTGCTTGCCAACTCTGTGAACATTTTCTATCTCATCGGAGCCGTCAATATCCAGTGTAGTCAGTAGTTGCTCGCATTTTGAAAGGTCATGTTCTCTACGAGCATCCAGAGCATTAGAAGTAGACTCTGTAATACCTGAAATCATCACATTCATTTTCCGTCTATCTCTTTCAATTATTTCGTTCATTGTTACTTCTATAGCTTCAAATTGTTTGGACCTCAAGTCTGACATTTCGTCTTCTATTTCTTTGTTTCGTAACTTCAATTGCTTGTTCTCATCTTTGATTTCTTGTAAAGATAGACTGAGCTCTACAACAGTCTGACGGATTTGAGAGATTTCGTCCCTCAAAGAGGCGACGATACCATCACGTGTTTCGTCAATTTTGCTGGATAAATCTTTCACGTGACCGTCAATAAGAGATTTTATGTCGTTCAGCGTTATTGTTGACGAAGAGCCAGATCGCGTACGAACTCCCTTAGGTGTTTTGTCAGTCATTGTTTCTTTCATACGACGTCCTGACGTAAATAAGAATGACGTCACAAAAAATCAATAATCAAAGAAAATTTGGACAGAAATTCTTTCTACAATTGACGAAATCAGCTGACAAGGGAATGCACTGACAATACCAGTGTTACAAGGTTAGTGTAGACGGCTGACAATCCAGACCGTAGCTTGACGCGAACAATAAGGACAATAAGAAGAATACACTGCAGCGGCTGCAACTTTCACGCGGATCAACGAATCACACTAAGCAATGATCACTTAGGAACGCAATTACTGAAAATAGCCCATCGACAAAAATCCGCTTCCCAGACAGAAAAACTGACAACACCAAGACAAAGAGCCTGATGCCACGATGCTGATGGTACCAAAAATTATAGCAACAGTGACCAAACAACGGCAGAAAAACAGAAAATCGCACTGCCCCACAAAGACGGACGAGAGACACGACCGCACACAGAGAGTTGCAGTTTGTTACTTACTTTTACTTACTTTTACTTACTTACTTACTTACTTAGTAGTTTCCCCGTGGTCTATTTGACAACTTTCCATGGTATATAAGGAGTCATCAATAGAAAAGAGAAAATTCTATCGCTCTGGTTCAGTTTGGCCCATACCTCCTCACTTTCCCGACATGCATCCTATATTCCTAAATATGGCTGCTATATACTGAGTTTTAGTTGCTTGCGCATGATGAAAAACTCCGTTTGGCGCTTCGTCGATGTAGAGATAGTCGCCACTGTCAGAACTTTTAGCTATTAAAAATTTCAGAAGGTTCAAGAATAATCTCTGTGATAATAATCTCTCTTTATTCCAGGAAATTGAGAATCATACATTCATGTGACATGCTAACATAAGTTTGGTTCGAAAAAAATGAATGCTGGTACATAATAAATCAAAAATGGCTAAAAAAAGTCAGGTTAAAGGAAAAGACCACGATTATACCAATCAGAGCAGATGCAGAAAGGAATGAACGACATCGTTCGTCGAAATGTCGTCGAAATGTGTTGTGCTTTTCTATCTTGATATGCTTAGATCTAGTTAACAGGGAGGGACAAAGAGAGTGCAGCGGGTGCTCAGGCTGAAAAAGTTTCTTAAATTTCTTCATGGCCCTGAAATTTCTTCTGATGAATAACGGTGTAAAGTCGGAGCACTCACAACCTTTGAAGCACACAATTCTATGACAACGGCGTCTGAGTTTTTCTAGTTTCTCTGTACACTGTTTGTTGCGACCAATATAGATTGGAGAATTGAATTCGACGACACCGAGGATTTGAGCGGAATAAATTTGCACTAGGTCTTTCTTTGAAATGCCTGGGAACTTCGTAATTTGTCGTAATACATGAATGGGCTTACTCGCTTGTTGGGTTACATAGGAGACGTGTGAATCCCATGTGAGTTTTTCGTTAAACAGCATTCCTAAAATCTTCATTTTGGTGCAGATTGAAAACTCGGATAGGTCACAAAGCACATCTGGCTTTCGAGTGAACATGATGTTAGTTTTATTTTGATTTAGACGAAATCCATGAGTCTCACACCATTGAGCCATTCCGCAAGCCCCTCTTTAAATTTTGAGTCAACCATCTGCAGGCTTAGTGATGGGAAGCATAACAAGAACATCGTCAACATACTTTATCATAGTCGAATAAGAATTCTGAGACTTGAGACTGCCCGTGTGAGCGGAGAACAGATAGGGAGCTAGTACAGCTCCTTGAGGAACTCCAGACGTGAAGTCTCCAGTGAAACTTAGGACAGAGCCATCAAGAGCAGCAACTCTCTGTTTTCTTACTTGAAGATAATCGATGCACCATTTCGTGAACCAATTGGGAAGATTCAAATTTTGGATGGTCTTGATCAAATGATAGTGACTTAGTGAATCAAAAGCCTTTTGCATATCAAAGGAAATCAATACGATGGCATTTTTTTTGGGTCATCCAGTTGACGAGTTAACGTGTCATGAACTAGCAATTGAGCATGCATTGTCGAAGCTCCAGGTCGAAATCCAAACTGACTCGGTCCATATCCGGCTATCAGCTTTCCTTTCACAGCATTTAAGACACATTCTTCCAGGATTTTCGAAATACTGCAGAAGCGAGATGGGCCGGAGATCCTCGACTGCTGGGCACCTGGTCTTGGCTATGGGTCTAACATTAGCCAATTTCCATTGTGTAGGTACTCTACCTTCCATCATTGATAGACGCAATAGATGAGTAATTGGTTCTGCAAGAATTTGAGCACCAATGCGAAGTAAACGCTGAGGAATATCATCACTACCGCATGCTTTGTTGATCTTCAAAGATTTTAGTTTGTCGTATATGACGGATACTTCAAGCGTTGGTATCCAGAATTCCTCTTCAGATACATTGAGTCTCAGCAATTCTTCCCAATCTGGAGCAGGTGAGAAGGAGTTACAGAAATAGTCATTCATGAAATCGGCGGCAGACTTGACGGCAGGAAACGTCTTTATCATCCACATGATGTCATCATTTGATCGATTACTAGTATCTTTCTTCACCACATTCCAGAAACTTTTCTTTGAATTTTTAAGATTTTTCACATAATTTTCTTTTGCTTCGGTAATTTCTCGCTTGATTTTTTCTTTGAGGTCTTGATACAACGAAAATTGACTGGAACGATAGGCTGCATATCGACAGTTAATCAGATGTTTCAGATACGGCGCTATCCAAGGTTTATCGGTTGATGACATCCGTACATATATATAGTGAAAGACTGACAAGGCTTCGTACATCTTTTCATAGAAAAAATCACATTTCATTTGTAAAGGCACGTTAGATAAATACAGTTGGTGCCACGGAACTTCTTTAATCTTAGAGAGAAACTTTTCAGTGTGTGGTTCACGATAATCATACACTTTCTTAAATTCAGTGGTGCATGAAGGATTTTCACTTGGCTGGATGTAAACAGACAAATGGTCAGCTCTGCCGATGTTTGGACCAACAACAGCAGGTAAACATTGGCTTACAATCGATGAATCCAATAAAATCTTGTCCAAAATAGCCAATCCTCTTGTCGGTGTGTTAACCACTTGCTCAAGAGAAAGAATTTCTTCTAAATCACAAGGATTTTTGTACACTCATCTGCAGTATTGGAACGAATGGTTAATATTCATGAGACTTCAATAGATCATTCTATCCTTTTCATATTACTTTCTTCTTTTTGTCGATGCAGATAGCTCGAACTCACAAAGATTGATGCATAATTATTTGGTTGACTATCGATGAATCAGCTGGATACTACGAAATTAAAAATTCATCAAAAACGCGTATTTTTAATTTTCATAGTACTATAAAACAAACAGATTCCTATATGAAATATTTTTTATGATTAGGACCTTTTTTAAGTTTGCATTCTACGTATAACTGGCAATCACTAATCTGCGTGTATTCTATATATTACCTATAAGGAGCTGTGTCTCCATTAGTGGAAAGTTGAACGTGTAAAAGAATTCCACTAGATTAATGGCCATCAGGGAACTATGATCACTTGAATATCAACACGTAGGTCATTGCAGCTAAATCAATTTATTTCACTATCAAATATACCATGTTTGTCACTGCATCATGTATTTAATAAATAATAGCCATTGCATTATCTACATTGATCTTTAGTGCTTAGCACCATAGACATCGTCCATGCTGATGTCTATGCATGATTTCTATGCTTAGTACATATACGTATATGTACTAAGCATAGAAATCATGCATGTATTTAAAATATATTTCTAAGAAAGGCATTTCTGAATGAAAGCTCAGCAGGTTTCTCCTCCCTATAACTTTGGATGTTAAACATTTTCCATCAGGTGTATCCCGTCAAACTATATATATATATATATATATATATATACGAGTATATATACAGACCCGGCAAAAAGTTTAGCAACACCCCAGTTTTTGAAGACAGTCAGATCGCATCAATACCTGAAAGCATTTCGAACATGTTGTTACATCAAAATACCTTGTAGACGTGTCAAACAATTTGCTGACCCTTAAAATCAGTTGTCATTGACTAGATATCGCGTTAAATTTTGCTCTTGTATCATTTCTGGTAAAACAGACTTGAGGACGATAGGTCTTTGAGTCAAAGAGAGCTCTGCAATATGACAGTAGAGAACATCTTGACCGCCAATGCATGTAAGCGTGTTTCACTGGACTGGCATAAGATGATCTAAGATACATTTCCAGATAGTCCACCAATGTAGTCTAGCATGTCTGGTGCATTATTGGGCTGGTCTTGTGAGAGGCAAATTATCGTGTTCTTCTCCAGGTTTGAAATACCAAGATTTAATCCAAAAAACGCTCACACCACACACGCACAAACATAAATTAAGAACACAGGGATTCCCACAGTTCTATTTTTAGCTCATCATCATATATAGCAAACTGTTAAGAGATAGCCTTGATCATTCGAATACTTGTGTGACTTATCTCATCGTCACTGTCCTTTCTGTGCTCCCCGAAAATGGGCAAAAAGCCAGACTTGTCGACTGAAAAACGTGCTCAAATTTTGGTATTGCACTCCAATGGATTTAGTTTGCGTCAAATTTCGACCCAGTTATTCGTCTCCACTTCCTGCGTGTCTCGAACTTTAAAGCGAATCAAAAATACCAAATCTGTTGCCAGTGAACGCCGCTCCGGTAGGCCTACAGCTACTTCACCACAAACGGACAGATTCATTCATCGTTATTCCAAGGCAAACCCTTTTGCAGCAGCGACAGAAATTCAAGCACATCTGCCTTCATCTGCACATGTTCCATCAGTGACAACTATCAGAAGCCGTCTTCGAAACAAATATGGTTTGAAGTCATACAAGCCAGCTAAAAAGCCTCTCCTATCGGCGAAAAACGTACGTGACAGGCTATCCTTTTGCAAGCGTTACCAGAACATGAGCGCTGAAGAATGGGGTGAAGTCATGTTTACGGATGAGACGATTGTGTCGCAGCACCGTAGCTACCAGCCCCATGTTCGCAGACCAAAAGGAGAACGATTCAATTCATCTTACACATCATTCACTGTGCGATCTGCACCAAAGCTAATGATTTGGGGAGGAATTTCTGCAAGAGGCAGATGTGGACTTCATGTCTTTGGCAAGACAGAAACTGTTAAAGCGATCAATTACTTAGAAATATTGAAGCAGAAGGTAGAGCCTTTCATGAATATTCGAGGAACAAGGATTTTGCAGCAGGATGAGCACCGGCGCATAAGGCAAGGCTGGTGTCGAATTGGATTGCCCAACAGAACTTTCAGATCCTAGAAGGCTGGCCCGGTAATTCACCAGATCTCAATTGCATAGAAAATTGCTGGAGAACATTGAAGGACAGGCTTCAGAGGTGCCATATATCCTCTCATAGTACTCTAGCGGAACAGGTGAAACGCTTGTGGGTCACCGAGATCACTCCTGCCTATTGCAGAAAACTGGTTGAGTCAATGCCCCAACGTATTCAAGCATGTTTGGCAGCAAAAGGATATCACATAAAGTATTGATGTGACACTCATTAGTCGTTCGCTTTCGACAATCGCATATTCTCAGTGTTGGTAAGCTTCTTGATACTTCTGCATTGTAATTTGAACGCATAAACATTATTAAAATACTTTTTAGCAAACGCTACATTCTGTTGTTTGCAAAATCAGGGGTGTTGCTAAACTTTTTGCCGGGTCTGTATTTCTAAACTACGATCTGTTCCATTAACCCCTGTCTAATTGCTATGATTCATTTTCACGAATCTTATCGAGAACGTAGACAACGCATCCAAGATATCCAAAAATCATTTTACTGAAAACAGAAACATTTCTATGAACACTAAATATCACAATATACTGATCTCTCAGGAAGAATTAGTACGTTGTCTACGTATGTCACCACAGACTTCTATTCATGACATAAGATCGAAGTTTAGAAATGCCGATTAGCATAATACTAAATGATGCAGGGCTTGTTGAGCTAAATAGCATTTTGGCAATCTTATTATTAAAAAATTAATAGTCAAGAAGAAAGATGTGTAACAAGACAGTAAAGCTTAAATGCTTGACGGTTTTGTCTATTTGAAATAATATTAATGTACGCTTTGAATGGAGTTCACCATCTTTAAAATTTACGTTCATTGTGTGCATTGCGCATGTGAGAATGGCGTCAAGAAGAACAATAAATCATAAGACGGTCTTCGAATTAATGACTTTATTTGAAACCACATCAGAAGAGTCACATTCATCGATAGATCACAGTGGTAAGTTGAAATGTATGAAATTGATTATATATTAAGTATACTTGATATTGCTTTGAGATAAAAGTCATTTTGCTTAACTTAATGCAACTTGCACATAGAAGACTACTGTTCAACTGAATAAGGCTGTACTAATCAGGCTTATGTAGCCAGCAATGATTCACGTTCAATGCGGAAATGGTGTTATTGACAAAGCGCGTAAAGCATAAAATAAAGATGGCGCGACGGTCTTGAACGCAACATCGAACGTGTGGGCGCACGGCTATAGACAGTTTCGTGCACGCTGACCATATGGGTTCTATAGCATTACAAGTTCCATCGAGTATCATTACACGTATGTTGTACTGTAAAGGCAACGTAGGTTCACCCGTCTAATCAAAGTGCAGACAAAGAAATACTGTCTTTCTAACAAAGTAAATGACTTAAGTAGGCCTATTACCTGGTGGCAAAGGCCGGTGAGCAGCAGTAATGAAACACCGATGCATTTAAACACTACTACATTAAATTTAGTGGAAATATAAATGCTGCCCGCTTCCCATAGCGTTGTATGTATTTATCTACAACTAAACTATATTCAGTTGGTCATCCGAGTCACCTTGTTTAGTAGCTAGTATGGTTTGATTATGGATGAGAAGTAATTATTTTTCATTATTACACACGTGTAGCGTTTTTTATTATTATTATTGCACGTGTATTTTGACAAAGTTAAGTATCATTTAATCAATATCGTAACCTGTGACCAGTCAACTTAAGTGTGTTGCATATTTTATTTTTACAATGTTTCGTTCATCTATTTCATTCATTTATTCATTCCAGATACTCCTATGTTCTTCTGCAGGATCTCTGCAGCTAACCCACAATGACTCACATAATTTGTGTTCTAATTGTAACTGTCGGCCCTAGATGCACCCTAAAAATGTCAATAAGTTTTTAAAATTTTCATTTTTTTGAAATCTTAAAGCGAAAGCCGCGAGCACCATGGAGGGCCTAGCTGGGAATAAGTTTGGTAACCATAAGTACGAATAACTTTGTGCATTAAAATACGAATAACAAAGTCAACGCATTCACATTATATAACCAATAACTCACCATCATACAAAATATACTGCATATCTAAATCATCTTCATGCAGTCAAGGTCATAAAAGTTACGGTTAAGTTAACATCAAGTATCAAAAGGTAAAAAAACAAGTTAGATACAGAGAAAGAAATCAAAGCATTATACAGTAGCAACAACGGCTATTTTATTTTGAAGACGTCAAGTGTTTAATTCTCGTTGGGTCTGGAGTCTATTTCTGACTTTGGGAGTTAACATTTGGAAATGCGCGAGATTCTATGTGGAAGTACACAACTGATGCTTGATTAATCATTTTTTGGTCATTTGCAGGCGCTGTTCACTGACTTCAAAGCTGTTCTCCTGTATTTTTATCGGGATGGAACATTCGGACGATATTGCTTATCTGAAGTGGACAATTGGAGCGAGGAGATGTTCAACCGATTGATAAATAGGGATCGAGTTGAGACGTCAGTTGAATGCCATATGGAAAAGGAGAAAGTACTGCTATTACAAGTGGTACATGATTTAGAGGACCTAAGCCAAAGCACAAAATATTGTTACGACCTTCATAAGACTAAAAATAAGTCCATTGATTCGATCAGGTGCATGGTGGAACCTTTGAAGACCGGTCGAAGGCAAATCCTACTACCCCTGGAGGTAATAATGTTTGCATGAAAGAACCTATTGCTACTAAATTATCTACCGATTTTCTGACAAACAATGATAATTCCATGATTCACATGGTATATGAGGAATGGGCCCAGTTGTGTAGGCAGAATAGATGTCCTTAATTTAGTAGTGTAAATACAGACGTCAAAATAAACTGTCAGTCCCTTCCCTAACAAAATTTAAAAAACTTCTATTATTTTTAGCAAAGCAGAAACTTAACTTTAAGGCTTCTGTCTATCATTAACTTTCATAATATATTATGTCATTCACCATTTTATCACTTACAATACCAATATATCGATTTTTCACAATGTATTTACTTCTGAAACGAAGATGGAGGAGCCCCGGACAAGTATTGAAGTTAACCCTTCCCCTATACGTGTATCAACTCCGAAATTGTTGTCACCACTCACTTTAAAGAGGAAACATGAGGATTCGTGCAGTCATGGCGAATTAAAGCGGCAAAGGACCGAAGGAGTTCAACCACACGAAAGCTTACCCGTCGACAACCTTCAGACGTCAAGAGAGGCCTCTGGTAGCAGAATCGACGAATCGTCATTGACAGAAGGCAGCTACGACACAAGTCTTCAACACAACTCTGGACAATTTCAACCAGATGTCCAGCAACTGCTATCTGCTAGTCAATACTTGTCGCCGCATGGATTGTCCATCAGGACAAACGAAGGTATTTCATGATGCATCAATTCTGTCTCATAAATGACTAATTGTTGTGAGAACATTGTTTAATATTTCTAGTGTTATAGAATAGTGTTACTTATTGTTAAATTATTCTAGTGTTTATTTGTTGTGAATTATTTATAATACGTTCACTAATTCACCATAAGGGTACTTACATACCTTATTTTTCCGTATATAATACGCATTTTCCCTCATATTTTGGCCGACAGTTTGGGGTGCGTATTATACACGGCGCGTATTATATACTGAAAAATACGGTGATACTTTTTTTATATTTATTGCATTGCAGCATAATTTGTTGAGCTAAACAAGACATGTGACTAACATGTGTGTGATGTTTCAGGTATAGGTTGCTTGCTGATGCTAATTTTGCGACTGAAAACGCGACTCGAAAAGAAGATTGACGCCGCTCTTGAAAAAGTAATCAATATTGGAAATCGACCTGGTCACTCCATTCCCCTTCTGTCATTGGAATCCGTCACCGATTATGACGCTTTCAAAGAAAAATTGGCTGACAAAAAATACAAAACAAACGTTGTGAGTTGAATGAGCATAATGTGTATGCAATTTTTAACTATGCATCTCTTCACGATAGTAACTGATGTGTGAAAGTTACAGCAGTAAAACGCAAAAAAAATGGCAGAATTGTATTGTCTTAATACGTTCAATTAATTGCTCAGTTAGTAACTCTTCGGACTTAGTCAGCCATTATTGTATCCCTTTCCTATTCACACTTCATCGCATGTTTGTTAAGAAAGTCAGTTGTCACAAAGTGGTCCATTGTAAGTCTTGAACAATAATGATTGAATGACAATGCTGTAGGAAAACCGCAATGGACCGATGTTAGGTTTTAATTGTGTTGTGGCTGCTTGTTACGACCGGTGCTTCGGTCCTGTTAACGTCACTGTTAATCGTTAAATTGCTGACCAACTGAAATCGGAGCTCAAATGAAGGAATCAGAAAGAGACCAGAGTTATTCTACAACATCACGCCTTCAACATGATCGTTCACAGCCGCACTTAACATTACGCAATAACACCCTTCTTCATCACTAACTCATTCACAGATAGAGAAATATCAGCATACAAGATTAATTAATAATAAACGTAAACTAAGCACATAAATGTTAACCGCTCTTTTCCCCAGAATTTTCACTGAAAATATTTACATGCGTTCCCGACGTTTCGAGCGTTCGCCTGTTTTCTGGGGAATGAGCGGCAAAATGAGCCAAATAATATATTTTGCTACAAATATCAAGGAACAAGATACAATGTATAGTGTTTGTTTAGAGGTGTATCGATTAATCGGTCGATAATCAACACGCTACACTCTTAAAAAAATGGTTTCCTGGAAAACCAATTTTGGTTTTTCAGCCTGTCCCGGGGGTGAAACCAAATATGGTTTTCCAGAGAACCAAGTGAAATTGGTTTTCCGGAAAACCAAAAGTCATCGGTTTTCTGGGAAACCAAAATTGGTTTTTCAGCTTTATATCTTGGTTTTCTGGAGAACCAATATCGGTTTCACGAGTGACCCGATATTTGTTTTCGATAAAATTTAATATATATACTAAGTAATAGGCTTAATATAATAATAGTATAAAAAAATATTATTAATTCATTTTTATAATATAATTCTGATATGCTCTAATATATTTACTTCATTCGTGCTAATATCATTTTAAAACAACATGCACAAATTGTTGGCTGAGCATAAAATAAGCTCAATAAAGAGTGCAAAAGAATTATTGTGAAAATGTGTAAAAAATGCGTGAATACTCAAATGAGGTATTTTGAAGTTTACAATTTATCTAAAACCATACAAGATTTCCCAGAAAAGTCCCCGAAACGTCAAGAAGTCATTGTTTCTTATTTTTCACTTTTTTTCAAGTCAAGCTTGCATAAAATAATACAAGAAAGACGAGGGATGATGTCTTTAGTCACAAAATTCCCCATGAAGTTGAGACATTTGCTAATGTTCTCCAAGAAAGTAAATAAAATCACAGATAGGCCTTCGGCAGGATGCACGCCCAACTAATCCGGTGCAGCGCAAAAAGAACCACGTCGAATTTTTCGATGCCAATACTCGTTGCCACTGGAGTGGAACTCGCTACTGAAAAAAGGAAAAATAATTTCAGAGGGGATATCCTCAATATTAGGACTGTGTAGAAGAAGCATTTAGGGAATTACGGAAATCTAGTACGATGTTATTCAACTATGAAATCAATGTTTGCTGATGCGAAAATAATGCCATATAGGCCTACACTGTCATAAATGATATCACATACAGTTGAAGCTCGTTAGTTCGAACACGGATAATTAAGATTTCGGTTAATTAAGATCATACGGCCGTGGTATTTTTTGTATCGTTTGCATATATAAACTGATGTTTAATTAAGAATTTTGATAATTCAGAGATTGAAAATCTGGAATGTATGGTCTTAATTAACGAGCTTTGACTGTAGTGTGATCAGAAATAATGATAGGCATTAAATTTCTCAGACAAAATTTTGTACACCATTAGCGGCATGCACATATAAAACGACGCCATGTGAACAATACACCACAAGAAGAGCTTTTCTGTACAATAAGCGGCATGCAAAGTAAATTCGGCTGTTAACAACAAAAGAGAGTTACGCATTATACCATGCAAAATAAACTCCTCTACCAAGTAAGTGGCATGTTGGGCTTGCACAAAACACGGCCAAATCAAAACCAATTAATGAGCATGCAAAAGCAAACATTTTCATGCAAAATCAGCACGAATTAAACGGCAAAAATTGTTTACTGCAGCTACTGTAATTTGGCGATGATATATACGTGTACATTAAATGACACTTGTTCTTAACTGAAAGTGCAAATGTAATAAATAAGTAAATAAATTTTATTTATTTATTTCTTGCATTTGCACTTTCAGTTTTGAACAAGTGTCATTGATGTAACTAAGTTTCAAGAATTCATTTATTCATGATTTCCAATGTATGGGGCAAATTGGAAATTCATCAAGGCTAAAATTAAACTTGTATAAAGCTACAATGTTCAGCAGATAATATAGGACTTCATATATATTCTACAAGGCTATAAGGCTGGTATAATACATCATATTAGTTAGACATAGGGATTTGTAAAAGCTTTGAAAAGTGGTCGAGCATGAATATGAAATCATTCGTATAGGCCTACATGTATTGTAAGCGATCTCTACATATACAGGTATGTAGGTTACAAACAGAGTAGTCACGGTAGTCATGAGATTTAACGACAAAATTGCTAGATGCCCGAATAATTTATAAGGGAATACTTACATGAATACTCATATCCATTCATAATTAAATAAAGTATTTTAAGATTGAATTGCAAAGAGTATTTAAGCATGTCAGCTATACAGTACATGAAGGACTGTTGGAAACAATTGTTAAAATCTTCTGATATACTCACGTTTTGTGGATCATATGTAATTTCATACATAATGCAATGAGGGATAAACGTTGAAAACAGCAAAAACAAATTTCACAGTACCACAAGAAATAAGATGACAGCACGTTTAAGTCACTGCACATGACACGGTCACTAGAACAAATGCGTCAATGAAGGAAGAAAATCAGACTCACCTCATTCTTGACGTCATGGAGACGACACAAATGTAGATCCTCGAAACCGATTGTTTTTCGTATATAGAAAGACTTTGCTACCATTAAATCATTGGCAATTTTATTAATGATTTATTACTTTGTACATACATCTGTAAAAACTTATCAAAGAAGTATGCTTTCTGTTAAAAGCAAAGTGTCACGTAATATTTTCCCTTTGGAGAGATTCCGCTCGCTAAATTTAGGCCAAGTCATCGCAGCGAGATAAGAGAGCGCGGGGAATCACGATACATGTATGTGCAGCAGTGAATGAAAGAGAGTTAGCCTTCATTAGATGATAAAGAAGACACCGGAGTGTTAATAGAGAGAGAGAGAGAATGATAAAATTCCTTAACTGCCCAACATTCAATTCTAAAGTAGAGTTTTTGTGTTTAATGAGTCCATGAAATTTAAATTTCTGGTGTGAAATGAAAATGTGAAATACAAATAGGCTGGGAATAGGTCCTAAGCAGCACAACTTTGAACACTTCAAATCATCCTCAAATAATCCATCATTCATATCACTATTGATAGATCAGGATTCCGCGTGGTTAATAATCTAATATACTTTTTGGGAAATCAGTAGTTCTGCTATCACTAGTATGAATGTCCGTCTACAACTCTACACAAACGAGGATCTGTCAATAGATCTCCTTCGACATGCAATAGTATGTAGAAAATCAAATTTGATTTCCACGACACTTAACCCTTACCGTACCAAGGCTCATAAACCAGGATTCATCAAAAATCAATTGCATTTTCATTAATTGGTCGCAATCATTTGATTGTTGCTGTCAAACGTTGCAATTTTTATTGATTGCCTCCTGCATCAAAATTGATCTGCTGGTTGACCCAACCCAATATAATTGCAAACCAAACTGGTTTTCTGGACAACCGTTTGGTTTTCCAGAGAACCATTTGGTTTCCCAGAAATCCTTTTGGTTTTCTGGAGAACCAGTTTGGTTTTCCAGAGAACCATTTGGTTTTCTGGAAATCCTTTTGGTTTTATGGAGAACCAGTTTGGTTTTCCAGAGAACCGTTTGGTTTTCTGGAAATCCATGTGGTTTTCTGGAGAACCAATTAAAAACCAAAATTTTTTAGAGTGTACAGCGATAGATCGGTAATTGGCCGATTAAAGGGACTTTTGAAGATTTCGCTAACTCAGTTAATATTCAGTGATAACCTTAAGTACAAAATTTCTATTTTTTAGATTAACATAAATCAACATGTAGGCTGCTACATGAGTACCGCATGCTGAGCTACTTATCCAAACTTCAAGTGATATGCGCATAACATAAAGATAGTTGAAATTTTGTATTTCAGACTAGACAACAATACTCGTTCCCTTAGGTCCCGGTTGATTGACCTTGTCTACTTGATAGAAGAGATTTCCACGAATTCCTGGTAATTCTGTCTTATTATGTAATCGAAGTTATGTATTATCATATTTTCTCCTGTCTGGATAGGTTGGTAGTTCTGCGTTTCTGGTATTTCATTGGTGCTGATTATCGTTGTAATTTTGAATTGGAAATTAACACTTAAAGTATATTCATATCAAAATATCAACTCCTTGCTGCATAACTTTGTCACCAATGTTAATTCAATGTAATTCCAGTTGACAACTAGACAACCAGAAGATTGTTTGGTTTCCTTATTGTCCGATGAACCATTTTTTAACCGTTGAGTTACCTTTGACTGCGTCAAGTAAATCACTACAGTAGTTTGTAATAATAGAATGTCTATAGATCAAGTAAACGTTGTAGACCAAAACGATTGACTCCTGCGCGCTCATGTAGGCCAGGCGGAGGTTCTACATAAAATTGACATAATTTACATTACCTAATTTACTCGGTATTGAATATGAAGGCCGCCCAGCCACTTCCATAATTCAAGTATCGATCAATCGAATTCAGCACTGCGCGTCCAGTTTTAACTGCCTAAAAGAATAGCGGATGTTTATTTACTGTCGAAAAACTTATCTTATGTAACATATGTTACAGAACTTTGAGTGTCTTCACAGCTTATGTGCCTCACCTATATATGCGAAACCCATGATTTAGACTAAACTAAATGGCGTCATTTGACCCGCAGCCAGGTTGACATTAGGTTTTTCTGTAGAATTGTCATTAATGCTGTAGCCTTTTTTTCCTAATTGAGTATAAGCCTACTCGCACTGAACAGAAAGATGATCTATATTATAATATTTTGGAACTAATATTATAATATAAATAGAACTGGAATATTAGTGGGGAGAAAGGTATCAACGAATGAAGTGAATTAGTCGTGAAACGAACTACAGAATGCTTGCAATGAAATGAAGTGAAAGTTCTCATTTCATTTACCTTTGATTTTTGCATATAATAATTGTGTGATGTTTCCTTGGTAGTTCTCAAAGCTTCAAGGAATTTGAGGCAATGATTCGGGAGACACGGTTAGGAGACAGATAAATGAATTGTTGTCTCCTGCGGTGCAGATTCTCTTTAACAGATCTGGCCGGCCCGATCCCAGAGGTGATCGAGAAGATACAAAGGTGCCATTTAAAGAAATTTTGGAACCATTGATCAAAGGTAATTTTGCGACAACGAATTTTTCAAACATTCCGTAAATAAGCAAAAATTTTGCTCTGCTAGATGTGCGTCTAGAGTAGGATATTTCATGATCATCTAGTTATGAACGCAACCTTGTTTGTTTAATAAGAAATGATAATCAGACCTGTTTGATAGACAAGAAATTGAACATGAATTATGGCTCGTTACGCGACAATTCTTGTCGGACAAAGTCGGTGAAAGAAGAGAGTCAGTATCAAAAGCGCTCTATAAACAGCCTCTCACTATTGAAACTAAATACTTGGAAATTTTCTTTTAGGGTTACTGGTGCCAAATGGTTCGGTACAAATCGGGTTCTCAGCTAAATTAATGTATGGTATACTTTTGAAACTTAAATGGTAAACGTCTGTGAAATCTGCGAAAAAATGTAATCGATCCTATTTTGAGAAGACATATTTCTTATCATATTTTATAAAATCACCTAGAAATGACTGTTATCATTCAGTATAGATTGTATAGTTATGAAACAAACCCACCTGCAATAATAATTGAAATTAATACAAAATTAGAAATTTCCTGGTTTGTTTTCGACCTACTCGTGTGGGTTAAATTAGGAAATTGCATCTTCCATTTTAAGTGAATATTAACTTATGTAATCACAATATTTTGGCATGTGTACTGCCTATTTTCAATGAAGTTTGCCATTCATGTCAGTTTCTTTATGTTGGATGGATGTTTCTGGGATTTTTTCCAAAGTCTTCGTTCTATCTTTTCAGATGCACTACGTCAATCAAACGTTTTCACTGCGAGGGACGCGGAAATTGAGAAGCACGTCTCTCGAAAAAAAGAATGTCGAAGAGTAAATAAAATCATTCATTCAAAGTTTTGGTTTTCTCGTAAATCAATAGATATTAGGTAGAAATACAAGGAATTTTCTAGGTGGATAATTTACGATTTTTCTAGAGAAAATCGCCGGGCAAAGAGCTAGTGGATTTCTAGGTGGATTTTCTAGCTAGATTCTAGTAATGGGCAAAAGACCGTTCCAGGCCACCACAAAATTCAAAAAAATAGTATCTTTAAAAACGACATAAATTCATGAATTTAGACCCTTTTTCAGGTTTTTAAGACCTAAATACATGAATTTAGACCGTTCCAGGACACCTAAAATTCAAAAAAATAGTATCTTTAAAAACGACATAAATTCATGAATTTGAACCCTTTTTCAGGTTTTTAAGACCTAAATACATGAATTTAGTCCATTCAAAAAGTACCATTTTTCAAAAATGGTACTTTTTAAAAACGACATAAATTCATGAATTTGAACCCTTTTTCAGGTTATGAAGACCTAAATTCACAAATTTGGGCGTTTTTAAAAATACCCAATTTTTCAAATTTTTCAAAATCTCAAAATTTGAGAATTACAATTTTCACCCTCGCTTAAATCATGACCGTTCCAGGACACCGAAAAAATCATAAAAGTTAAGAATCTCAAAATTTGAGAATTACAATTTTCACCCCCGCCAAAATCATGACCGTTCTAGGACACCGAAAATTAGTATTTTTAAAAACGTCTTTTAAATCCATTTTTCAGGTTTTTAAAATATATCATGTGACTAAAAATATTTCTTTAAAAATGGAAGAAACAAAAGTGGAAGGAACTTCAGAAATGGAAGGAACCTCAAGAATATATCCTTCGTTATCATATGAACGTAGTTCTACTTTAATGGACATTGAAAAGATTAACATTGAAAAAATGAATAAAGAAAAACACAAAGATAGAGTTAGGTATATGAAAGATAAGGAATCTCAATTATTATTAAGATTAGAGCATTATAAAAAATTAAGAAAGAGATGGACTAAAGTTAAGAATGTAACACAAGGAATTGGCATATTCTTAACAATAAGTTTAGGTGCTTTGACAATTGTTATATCTTCAGGTGTTTTAGTAATTCCAGTAGTTGCTACAGCTTTAACAGGTACGGGTGTTTTTGCAACTTCACTTGTTACAATGTTAGATAAATCTTTAATAACTAAGAAACGAAAATCATTAAAAACTAAGCATTTACATATTAAAGAAGTCTATGATAAACTACATTACTACTTTCAAAGAGTATGTGATGATAATGTTATTACGTTAGATGAGATTGAAAAATTTGATCAAATAGCTAATGAAGTAAATCAAATATCATTTCAATCACAGACAGAAAAAGTTGATGATAAAAATAAAAAGGATGGCAAAATTTCTAGTGATGCTAAAATTTCTAATGAAGAAAATGACAAATTTTTTTTTAGAAGAGCTAAAAACTTTAAGCGAAAATTTAAGCAAAACTTTATTAAACAAAACTTTATTAAACAAAACTTAAAACGAGAAAACTTTAACCGAGAAAACTTTAAACGAAAAGATGTCAAACAACAAAGCAATAAAAAATAATTTGTTCAGTAAAATGTTTTTGCTGTATTCCAATGTTACCACAAAATTCAAATATTATATTTTAAAAATGGATAAAATTAGAGCTGATAATTTTAAAAGAATAAAACAATTAGAAGAGTTAATAAAACAAAGAAATATTATGAAAGAAAATCATCTTCAACATAGAATGATAAAAGCTGGTATTCAATCTGATATGTTTGAAAAAATGCAGCAAACCGAGCAAGTAAAAACTGATTTTGAGAAAACTATGAAACCATTTAAAACTCTTGAAAAAGAAAGTACAAATAATGATAAACAAATTGATATAACAGATCCAGAGCACAAAACTATATTAGATGACTATGGATTACTAGAATCAAACATTAATAAGAAATTACCAAAATCTATGCAATTTGAACATTCTATCTCATTTATAGATGGAAAAACAATACCTAGATTTTATCTCGGACAAAAAGAAATATTTCCACAACCTTTTCGAGGTATAATTTTTTCACCAGATAAATCTCCTTATAATTTAGATAGAAATTTTGTTAATCTTTTAAGAGGAGCAGATTTAAATAATTATGCTGTAGAAGATCTCATAAAATATAAAGCTATGTTAGATAGAGTTGGTGCAGTAAAATCTCTTAGACGTTATAAACAATTAGAAAATTTATTATCAACGGGAGTTAAAGTAGGGAAAGGTTTATCTGAAAAACATAAAACAGAAAAAACTGTATTTTTACCAGATGAACCACAAGAATTACTAAATAGATTAAATATTTTAACATCGGCAATAAAAGAAGGACATAATTCTAGTTTCAATGAAATTCATGCTATATTGAAAAGACTGTTAGAAAAGAAGATTCTAAATGAAGAGGATTATAAAAGTATAACCGGACATCTCTGATGTCTTTAAGGGCTTCGCCCGTAGCTGAAATATGTTGTTTCTAATTTTTATCTATGATTTTTATCTACGATTTTTATCTATGATTTTTATCTACGATTTTTATCTATAATATTTATTCAAAATTTTAACTAAAAAATGTGTTCAGCAGATTTAGACAAAATTAATAATCATTTAGAAAATTTGAACGGAGATTTTGGGTTCATCAAAATTTAGTACGACGTTAAAAATTATAACAACTACTTCATCACACACTTGTAATTTAGAACCCATTCTACATTTGGAACAAAATAAAAATTATCAAATTGCATTGACTAGTTTCTCTACATTTAACACTATTCAAAACGTTATCAAAGATGTGAATGATCAATTTAGATATTCTACTGATAAAGGCAAAACATGGAAAATACTAACTTTTCTTCCTGGTTCTTACGAAGTTGAAACAATATCAAATGAAATTAAGAGACATTTAGGTATACCATTTAAAGATAAGAAACAATTACATTTTGCAGTTGAACCGGCAGTTAATAAATTTTCTCTTACTTTAGACGAAAATCATCAAGTTGATTTTAATCATGATAGATCATTGTCAAAGCTATTAGGATTTAATAAACAAACCTATAGTCAAGGTTATCATTTAGGTGAGAAGATTCCAAAAATAACTGAAATAAATTCAATTGTTGTACATTGTGACATTATTGAAGGAGGATATATAAATGGTAAATTATCAAATTTAATATTCAGTTTTCCAGCTTTTACTGTACCCATTGGTTATAGACTAAATGTAATTCCACAAACATTAATATATTTCCCTATTACAAGAAACACTATTAACAACATTGGCATTAGAATCACTGATGAGAAAGGACAAGAAATAAATTTTGGAGGTGAAGAGATTATGATAGATCTTTTGGTTCGAGAGGTATAAACTCCCACGCGAAGCTAGAGAAGTTTAATTTTCTTCTTCTTTAAAAAAAAAAATAAAATAAAAATAATTTTTTTTATTAAAAAATGAGTGAAGTGCTACCATTAAATAAAAAAAAACTTAAATTTAATCATCATCCAAATTTATCTAATAAAGTTTTGTCAGTTATTTGTGGAAGATCAGGATGTGGAAAAACATATCTATTATTTAAAATTTTAACGACTCCAAATTTTTTGGATTATAACAATCTTATAATTTATACAACAACGGCAGAACAACCCGTCTATCAATTTTTAAAATATGGATTTGAAAATAATCTTAAAAAAACAGCAATTGCTTCATTATTCAAAGAATATGAAAAATCTGAATATGAAGAAGAAATAAGTTCGTGGTGTGAAGAAGCAGCAAAAAATAATCAGTTAGTAGAATCTAATAAAAATAACCATATAAAGATACAACTAATAGATGATAGTGGTAATATGCAAGATCCTAGTAAACTAGATAAAACAATGAAACATTGTGTAATTTTTGATGATTGTGTTAATGATAGAAATCGGTCAGTTCAGAGAAATTATTTCACAAGAGGTAGACATAATAACTGTAGTGTATTTTATTTAACACAAAGTATGTATTCATTAGACGGAAGTGTTATTAGAAAGAATGCAAATATATTTATACTATTTGAAATAAATGCAAGAAACATAAGTGATTTGTTAAGAGATTTATGTGTAAGAAATAAAGATGAATTTAAACAATCGTGTAACAATGCTTGGTCAAAAGATTATGGCTTCATTACAATTAATATTGATAAAAAAATTCATGAAAGAGTTATAGAAAATATTTTCGCGGAGTGATAAAAAATATACAAATATAGTGTTTTAATATTTTATTATTTTTTATTTTATGTATATATCAAATTTGTCTATCTTAGAAATTAGAAAATTAAAAAGGTTCAGTAGTTATTCCATCAGGTAAAATTTTTCTTTTATCATCAAATGGATCTAATGCTAATTTATGTTCTTCTTTTAAATACATTTTATGTTTTTTGAATTAAGTCTATAATTAAATGCTGTTTTTATTTCATTATTAAATAATGCATTTTTATAATCTTGAAATGTTATTTGATTAGCCACTGATGCCTTTGAAATTCCTTTTAATGTTTTATGTGTTTTAATATTATTAGTTGTATCATAACAGTAACATTTAGATTTTAAAAATATAGCTTCTGTTATGAAATCTTCATTTCCTTCTAATTCATCTTTTACTTTACATAAATCAGAAGGATGAATGATATCTTTTATTTTATTAATTTCTTCATCAAGTGTAGAATTATACGGTATTGTTAATTCTAAGAAAACAGAATCGGTATCTGTAAAGTGTAATTTATAGTTTTTGCCATAAGCAGGTGCTAAATAATCATATATAAATCTATACATAAATAGTTTAGCTAATTCTAATATAGTGAAACCAATGAAATTAAACTTATCATGTTTTACGCTAATTCGACGTAAATGTACAGCACATAGTTCATCACTAAATCTAGTAGTTCTTTTATATGTAGGTTTCCTTGTTAAATTTTGAAACCTATCTTTATCATAAACTATTTCAATATTTTGTCTATTACGCACATTTTCTAAAGTCTTACCATAAAATGCATTATTCATTAATTTGAAGAACACGTTTCCAAAATCATCTTTATTTCTTTTAGCTATTTTACGTTTTTCAATATTGAACTCTATATAATTTTTTTAACCACCTAGATTTTTGATAAAATAGTTTTCGATGTATTTTGGTGAGAATCATTCCATGTTCTAAATACCAATCTAGCATTCTTCCTTCAACAACATACTTTCCTTTATTACTTTGTGTTAACATAAGTTTTTTTGTTGGTCTGTATTTCTTAGGAATTAAAGATTTTTGATAATCTGAAAAATCTTCTATATTGGGAATTTTGTTTTCTGGACAGAAAGGAAAATATTTTGTTTTATCTTTTATTTCATCAGGATATACTAAATCAACTTCATATATATAACCATGATTATAATCTCCATCATAGGTTTTTTGATAATCAAGAACGGGCGAAGCCCTAGTAGACATCTCTGATGTCGTACGAATATTACACCATGACATTTCACCTGTTGGTAATTCTTGTATCATGCAAGAAGAATATAAGCTATTAAAATCATAATATAACAAATAGTTTTCTCTCATGATTTCATCAACTGCTGCTTGACTATCTTCATTTGGTATAAGTCCTTCTATATTTTGATTAAACAATTTTATAAACTGATCACTTTCTTCTGGAGATAAAGGTTTCATTATTCCATAATCATCAGGATTTACTTTTTTATTGTAACACTGTATATAACTATTACCTAAAAACTGATGAAACTCCACCTCTAATTCCAGATTCAAAAAATAATAATTTATCATATGTATTTTCTTTATAATGTTTAAGTTTAACATTTGTATGTTTTAATCCTGCTAACCATGTTAAACCTGGTGTAGAATAACAATAACATGGATCTATTCCGTAATATTCTAAACACATGTCACGAAAGTTTTCGAAAAGATCAGCTAGTATTAATACATCTATCTGTAGATATTTCATTGTATAATCATACATTGTTTTACAATTTAACTCTCTCCAATTCTTTTCAGCTTCTGCATAGTCTTCGTCAGATAATTTTGATTGTTTTAATGTTGATTTAAATTTATTTATTGGAGGAAGTTGTTCTTCTTCCATAATTTTATTCACAGAATTAAAATCTCCAGTTAATCAGTCTTCGACTGTGAGCCGCACAATCTCCAGTTATAACAGTCTTCGGGCTATATACTCATACGGAAATATTCCTTTTAAAGGTTTTAAATTATATTTATTTAATATTTTACATTGTTCAGATTTCAAAGTTTTTCCCATAACATCTAATGAATAAGGAGTAAAAAATCTAAATGCATCTAAAATTCTAATACAACCTAATTGCATTGAAAAATATTCTTCTTCTGTTTTACATAGTACATTTATTTGTTGTTGTTGTAATTTTTCAGATGAAAATAAATCTTTCATTACTAGATGGAAATCATATTTAGAACCATTACAGAAATATAAAGGAACAAAGTTATATTTAAATTTATTAGCATTAAGATTACAAGATTTATGTGCTGCACCTCTATATAATCCATTTAGATGATCATGATCTTTTACCTTGACGGCAGAGCCGTCGCTTCGCCTATCAAGATATCTACCTTTGCCATTTTTATAATTTTTTGTAAATTCTCTTCCACAGTAATAACATTTTGTTTCATTAATAAAATTTAATTTTTCTTTTTCTGTTAATGGCATCATCGTATATTTTGTTTCAAGCAATTGTGAAAAATAATTTTGTAATTCTTCTACTTTCTTTGTAAACATTTCTGAACTATCTTCACCATAGTATTGATAATATTCTGATTTAAATAATTCAGGATAATTTGAATGAATGTACATTCCCCAAAATAATGGTTTTTGTTCAAATAAATATTTTTCTTTACTTTGTTCAGATGCACTTTTTTCATAATTAAAAACCGAAGGTTCTAATTGGCCCGTACCATTTTCAGAATTATCATTTTTAGAATCGGGTGAAGCCCTGGAACTTTCCGTTTGATTTTGTGTCATATTAACATTATATGCTTCAAAATCACAATAAATAGTAAAGGGTACTTTATTTTTAAAATACCATTTATTATATTCTAAATAATCATCTTTAGGAAAAGTATTTTGAACTGCTTCGTTTTGGTTGACAATTCTCCAAATGTCTATTCATTTCTTCTAAAGTTCTAAACTTGTCATACATTGAAGACAAGGAAAATTTTTATTATCTGAAGTTTTTTGTAAATATAGAAACATCTTTACACAATATAAAATGACCCTGATAATATGATATATTCGCTTGTGCTGGTTGTTTTGACTTTTCTAGTTTTTCAAATTCATCTTTATATATTTCATGTGTTTCATTAATTTCTTTTGTAATATTAAATGTATTTTGATAATAATTTTGATTTAATATTTGTAGCTGATAAATATATTCTTTATCATATTGTTCTTTATATTGTTGTAGACATTTTTTAAACATTCATTTATATTTTTGATTGGTTTCATGTTCTTCATTATTTAATTCATTATTTTCTTCATTTAATTTTTGAATTGTTTCTATCTTATTTGATATTTTATGGTGATATTCTTGTTGTAACATTTTTGTTTGTTGTTGATAATATATTTTACATTTTTGTAAACTTTTATTTAAATTTTCTAATTTTTGTTGATATTCTGAAGATAAAGATGAATATTTGTAATTATAATCATCAGTACGTCTTTATAATTATTATGATTAATCATTATTGGTGATAATGTTTTAACAAGTTCAAATTTTTCAGTACATATTATATTTCCTTGGTAAAAAATATTATGATGCATGTAATTTCCTCTATCATTATATACTATTTCTGATTGGCATAAATTTTTATTATTCAAATAAAATTTTTTTGAATCTGAGTAAAGTGGAGTAATTTTACCAATAGAAACATAATTCACATTTAATTCAAAAACATTTACTTCTATTTAAATTTTTATTCTTTTTATGAAACTTTTTTAACCTATTATAATCATATGGAAATTCATCTAAGCCATCAGAAAGATCAAATTCATTTATGTATTCTTCTTTATTATAATGACTTAGTCTTTCTTTATGATATTCTGCAGGATGTAAATGTGCTATAATACTCCACAGAAAACAATAATCATCTTCATTTTTTTATGTTGATTATTTGTGGTGAACTGAAAAGGTAAAGGAACATAACTACCACCAGTATTATTTTTATATTTATCAATTTAAGATTACTATTTTCTTAGATAGTATTTTAAAACAAATCTCCAACCAGATTCACGTAACTGGGCTTCACCATTATACAATTATTCTAATTTAAGTATCCAATTCGATTCAAATATGGGTTGATATATCATTTACATTATGAATTTCTTGTGAATTTTGTAAAATGTCCTTGTATCTATTTTATTTCTTCATGAATTCCATCAGGTCCATTATTTTGTATAAAGTACTTCTACATTCATATTAACATTTGAAAGATTTCTTAAATAATATTAAAAAAGTGGTTAGAATATCAGAAAAAGTTTTATAAAAATATAATCGATTTCATTATATTCAACGCGAAGCCCTGGAACCTTCGTGTGCGAAAAGACTGATTAAAATAAATATTTTATATTTGCTCTAAAGGCTTCATCGTTAAACAGTTTCAGCTTCATCAAAATTTCATACAGTATCGCTAAATAAAATATCTTCCATCTTGGTACGGGCGAAGCCCTAGCCATAGAACCTTCGGTTTGTATGTTTCTCATCTTCACTATTAAAAAACTTTTTTATATTCCGAATGTGAAATAATCATCAAACATATTTTTTTTAATAAACTTTTTATTATCAGTAGGCAATGTTTCTAGATTTAGTTTTTTTATAACTATTTAATTTTAATAATATTTCCCTTCATCAACTTCGTTCTACATTTTGTAAATGCAATTTACTATTTAAATGAGATTGATAACTTCTTTTTGTTTGCAAAAAACCCTTTTTTTTTTACATAAGACACTATTAAAACTTGGTATTTTTCCATTTTTTTATTTTTTTAGTGGAAAATTTAAGAAAAAATTTTGTTGTTTTAAAATTTTAGATATAAACATTCTAATATCTAGGACTTGAGGTGTTTATTTTATAATTATATATATATTTCACGTTCTTTAGTTATTTTTGGCTTTATACATGAAGTTTTAGCATATTAAGTTTAATCATATTAAGTTTTATCATATTAAGTTTTCATTCATATAATGTTTTATCATACAAGATAATTGAAAATTTTTTTTTTCACTCAACTATTGTTATTCTTCATCATCATAAAATTGATTTCTTCATTCATCATCATAAAATTGATTCTTTCATCATCATAAATTAACACTTTTTGGTATAGGTTGCCCTTCCATGATAGGATACCCATTTCTCTTATTGGAATATCTAATTCTAAATTTACATTTCTTATCTGATAATAATATAATAGATGAAAAAATATTGGTCCTTTGATCTCTTTTGGAAAATTTTTAATAAACACCATCTATAATCTGAATCACTTTTAGTTTTGATTAAAGATGATAAAATTTTTAAATTGATTAGATGTAAATCCTAAAATTTAAATTTTGTAGCCCGACACATAGTTGTCTAACAGTATCTTCAACTATACCATCATTATTATTTTCAATTAGTAAGAAAATGAAATTGTTAGATAAATTTTTATAATTACTATATATTTTTATAATCTTTTTTACCATATTTACAACCTTTTGTCAGATGTTACAGAATCATCATTATTATCAATAAGATTCTTTAAGATCGGGCAAAGCCCTAGAACCTTCGGTTCGTTTTTTTTTTATTATGATGATGGTCATTGTTAATAGTATAAGGTGTAGGGCCACATATAAATTTTCTTCTTGTTGAGCTAAACCATTCATATATAGATTTTAACAAATTAATATTTAAGTTTGAAATATAATCCTATATACGTATCATCATCATATCTTTGCGGCATTTCTAATGTTTACTTGTTTACATAAATAGTGTTCTCTATAATTAAACTTGACATAATAATTCTTCATTATGTTTTTTACTCTCTATATGAATGTTATTATTGATTTTGATCGTCAACAAATAATCTAATTTTTCTTTTCGAAAAAGATTTTAATTTTTTAAACTAATTCTTTAATATTGATATAAATTTAAAAAAAATTAAAAGTTTTTTTTTTAAGTTTCTATCCAATCAGTGAATTACTATTTGGTAACACTGCTCTAATAATTCCATAAACTTATTATGAACCTATTATAACCATATTGTCTTTATATAATTCCACATAAGCTAACATCATTATCTTTACGTACAATCTCCATTAAATTTAATAAATGGATCCCCCGGAAATAAAAACAATAATTAGTTTTCTATAGAAGTAAAACCTTTAGTCTGTTCTCTAAATCTTTCGGCTTGAATTGAAATAAAATATTAACATCTATACATGATTATTATTATATACAAAACATTTATTTTCAAATCCCGTTGATCTCGTCGAATAAGAAGAACAGATTGTGCGGGCGAATATAATTTTTTTAATTTGGATTTTCCATTTTTTATTTTTATTAGAAAAAATTTTTTATTATTTTTATTTTATTAGAAAAAATTTTATTTTTTTATTTTTATTAGAAAAAAATTTACTTTTTTATTGTTTTAAAAATGATGTTACCAAATGTTGGTGGGAGGTGCATATATCCCGAATAATCGTGATTAGAGATAAAAGATAGAAAAATTATATCATGAAAACTGGAGAACGTTTTATCTGGTCCGATTGCATCTTTCTTCTATTCTTCCCATCAAAATACAATTACAAATAAACAATATGTTGATCACAAATCAATGATTTAAAGGAAAAATATATAACGATGTTTGGTCCACTGATGAACGAATAAAGTTGCTTAAACCTTATGACAAAATCATTAAACGAAAAACTATAAAACTAGATAAAAGGATAGAGAGCTAGAATCAGATATAGCAAAACTTTTTAAAAAGATTTCAGAACAATCAAAAATTTTAATATTACTTTCTATAAAGTTAAAATCTGCAGTCATTAAAAATAAACATCAGATAAAAATGTTAAAAGAACAATTAGAAGATGAAAATAGAAAAACTTCCTGAAAGAAATAAAAAAGATTTAAAGCATTACAAACTACATTCCAAAAAAGTGTTTTGATTAATTAAGTTCAAAAATTAACTCAACACAATAAAAAAGATGAATAGAATAATAAATGAAGTAAACCACTTACTGAAAAGTTGATAAAATGAAAAATCTGAAAATCAATTTAAAAATTGAATTAAAAGAAAATTACAAGAAAACCTCTAAAGAAAATAAAGAACGTTAGATGCTGTTAAAAGAACAATTAGATGTTCTTAAAATTTAATTAAAAGCACTTAAAACGCGTGAAGATGAATCATGAGAAAATGCCAATTAATAGAAAAAGAATATTACAGTACAACACACGCCTGCTTACGCAATAGATAATGTGCAACAGTCAATTTAATAAGATATCTCGAATTTGTTTCCATTCACAAACGTAAATCTTAGCGAAATATTTTTTCCCCAAAAGTCAAAGTTAAATCCTAAAAAATCCTATATAATTTTATAAACACAATCTTAAACATTTGCATCAAATAAAAAATTGCTCATGAACCTCTCAGAAACCTGTGGACCCATATGATAGTGTAGAAACTGTCGAACACAAAGTTCCTAGGCACCGGCAGGTGCCGTCCAAAAAAGGAAGGGTCTGGCATCTTTTCTGGTATTGGAAGTATACGTTAACTTAATTAAAAATAAAACAGATTTTATTACCAATTGCTGCAAATGGAGCAGCTGCTATAGGTAGTACTGCTAGCGCAATATCAAATGCTGTCAAAGTCTCAAAACAGAATTAAGAACAACTAGAAGCTTATTCGTAAACGTAGGAATGATTCCGAAGAACTAAAAAAGTTAAAAAAACTTTCCAGAGGAAACAAAAAATAAAATTGCTAACCTAGCTGTGGGGGGTGAAAACCTTGAGGAGCGGCGCTCCGTCTGAAGTAAACATAATGAAAAAACAATTTAAGAAATAAAGGGTAATGGCGTCAGCCAGCGCGAGACTGTCTAGCAAAATTAGGAATTTTTTTTAGTAAAATTTTTTTTTTGGTCTGTGAGAAAAAAAAACAAAAATCAAATATATTTTTTATCAAAATAGTCTTCGCATATCGAAAATAAAACTATAGATTAGACGAACCTCCGTTTCGTCAGTTAACAATCAAAAAAAGAATGACTATATAAGAATTGCTATGAATCCACGGAACTTCCATAAGATAAATACTGAGGTGATTTAATTTTTGAAGTTATAAACAGCAGAGCTATTTAAATTTACCTGATTCATTTTTATTTACAACTTGAATATTCTTTGTATAGTGATGCCCAATTTTACAACCCCATTACCAGAT